>SJJU01070342.1:0-46445 GCA_012932125.1 Conopomorpha cramerella
TTCGTTTTGTAAGGGTTACGAAGTTGCTCACTGGCGTTGGTAGTAATTCTGGATGGCGCTATCGATATATCAAACGGTTGGCATATATACCGAGAGGTGATATTTTTTGGAATATATTCATACTCATACAACTACAACTGGAGGTTTTATTTATTACGGGAAAATCCTACCGCGCCCTTGGGGACCTGAGTTATCGTTGTACATGGTCCTTCGAGGTTGTTTATAAGTGACACTAGCGCTGTAGCGCTACGGTGCCGATTTTTGGAATTAATCAGCTACGGGCGGCGGATTGTCGCTGTGTATCGTAGCTTTACAAGGACTGTACGGGTTCCGGCAAGGCAGTTCTGACCTTGAGCCTGCAGAGGAATAAATCAACGGAGAGCAGATCCGGTGTTGCGGCGTCATCAAGGAGGTCTCACCAAAGCGGCAAGCAGCTACAAAGTACAAATTGAGTAACTATCAATGGACGTGAAACTGTGAGTAAATTGACATTATTTAATTTCGCCGAAGTTCAAGAAACGAAAAAAGTGAAGTGTGGTGTTTCAACTTAAATTCTAAGTGGACAATCTAGTTCATAATATTATAGAGACTTAGTAAATTTGCATGATATTTTAGACTTAGAATAATTACGTAAAAAACGAGGGAACGGGGAATCCATGCCCGATTTCACTCAGAGTTTAAAAACACTTGTAAAATTTTAAGAAATTTTTGTGGACTTGTATTTTTTTTAATAGTCTTTCTGTTGTTGTAACTTGTATTTTTTTTCTGTTTTTTTTTGTTTTTTGTGTTCTAAGCTTTATTCTACATAGTAAAATGGAGAATTTACTAAATTTCCAAGAAGAGTTAGTGAAACGTATCTATAAGTCTCAAGTTAATTTTAAAAAATCGCCTAAAGAGCGAATCACTCGGGAATATGTGGAAGGGCGATTGGAGGCCGTGGACCAATTATGGTTTGAATTTCTTAATGGGCACAAGGAATTAATGAAAACTTTTAAAAAGGCGGACTTGTTAGCAACTGATTACATGAAACAGGATATGTATGATCAGGCAGAGGAGTATTATTTAGGCTATAAAAGTGAATTAAAAATTGTTTGCAGTAGATTTGAAAGTAAATCGCAGGGTCCAAGTGGTGCTTCCAGTAGTTCAACCAACGGAGTTAAGCAAGATATTGTTAAACTACCAACGATAAATATTCCTAAATTTTCCGGGAAATATTCGGAGTGGCCTACTTTCCGAGATTTGTTTAAATCTCTGATACATGATAATAGCAGTTTAGATAAGGTTCAAAGGCTCCATTACTTAAAAGGCTATTTGTCCGGAGAAGCGGAACAACTTCTACGGCATATACCTATAATAGCGTCGAATTACGATCGTTGTTGGGATTTGCTAGAGAAACGGTATAATAATAAAAAATATATATCTTTTCAAATTTTAAAGAGATTTTTGAGTCAAAGAAATATCCTGAATGAATCTGCTACATGTTTAAAAGAACTTATAGATACTACAAATGATTGTCTCGCTTCATTGTCAACGATTGGCATAGACACAAAAAACTGGGATATATTGGTTATTCATATACTCTCTCTGAAATTGGATCCAGAAACACGGCGACAGTGGGAGTTTAAAGTTACTAACGACAACACATCTGATGAGTTGCCTACGTATAATCAATTCCAGGACTTTTTAACCAATCGATATAGAGCATTCGAATTTTTGGAGCCGAGACCTGGATCTAATTTCAGGAATGTGCCAACCAATAATAATAGTACAGGGTCGAACAACAACAACACGATTAATCGGTTTAGATCAATGCACGTGACTGATGTACAGTGTCCATTTTGTTCGGACAATCATAAACTTTATAATTGTAAAAAGTTTGCAAATATTGAGGTGGATAGAAGGCGAAAATATGTATCTGAAACTAATTTATGTTACAACTGTTTGGGGAGTAACCATTCTGCCAAATTTTGTCAGAATCAGATTCGTTGTAAGTTGTGTAAAAACAAACATCACTCACTTTTACACCCAAGGGTGGGTTCGGTAGGTAGAGTAGGTATGGGTAACGACAATTTGAAATCACGTGTGGAGGAGGTTGCTGCTTCTTCGCATGTTTCAGCGGAAGCTGAAGGGGATGTAGATGTAGTATCTTGCCATTCGAAAGAGAAAGTTCGTAATCAGGTCTTGTTGGCAACGGCTGTCGTAAAGGCAAAGGCTAAGAATGGAAAGTTTTACTCGATCAGAGCATTGTTGGATCAAGGTTCACAGTCATCATTTATTACTGAATCGACAGTGCAATATTTGGGTTTAAAAAAGACTCCTATAACAGGTACCATCACAGGGGTGGGTGGAAACTCAAGCTTGATTACTAAGGGAATTGTTAACGTAACTATTGCGTCGAGACTAGATCCAAATGTTATTGTCTCGGTAGAGGCCTTTATTTTGAAGAATATAACAACACAAATGCCTTCAAAAATGGTAGAGACATTGGAGTGGATCGATTTGAATGAGATACAGTTAGCGGACCCGGGATATAACACTCCTAATAAGATTCAAATGTTATTAGGAGCCGATGTCTACGGCAAGATATTGTTAGACGGAATTAAGAAAGATCCCAGTGGTTCTGTATTAGCTCAATCAACGAGCATGGGCTGGATATTGTCCGGACCGATACCACCGATGGTAAACAGGCCGATTGAAATAAATGTGATGCACTGTTGTGTCGAAGAAAACGACTTTTTGAAAAGATTTTGGGAGTTAGAGTCAGACCTAGAGCTCTCAAAAGAGAAACTGATTACCGCCGAAGAGAAGAGATGTGAAGAATATTTTAAAAACACTACATACAGAGATGAGGACGGTAGGTATGTGGTGAGATTACCATTCAAAGATGGAACGCCAAAAGTCAGTGATTCTCTAGTTCTCGCCGAAAACCGACTTAAAGCATTAGAAAGAAAACTAAGCAGCGAGGTCCAACTTAAACATAATTACTGTGAAGCGTTGAGAGAATATAGTGTATTAAATCATATGGAAAAGGTGTTGGACAACGGTAGACACGCCGAAGCTATCTACCTTCCACATCATGCTGTTGTCAGAAACGACAAGGATACTACAAAGGTTAGAGTAGTTTATGATGCATCCTGCAAAGGAAGGAATGGACTATCACTAAATGATTCTTTGTTAATAGGCCCGGCTCTGCAAGCGGATTTGCGGCAAATCTTAATGCAATGGAGGGTACATCAGATTGTGTTGGTAGCAGATATAGTTAAGATGTACAGACAAGTCAGGGTTAACAGAGCAGATACGTTATATCAACGTATTCTTTGGAGGGAAGATAAGTGTGATCCTATACAACATTATGAACTTACAACAGTGACCTTTGGAACTGCATCAGCACCTTATCTAGCGGTCAGAGCGTTGCATCAATTAGCAGAGGATGAAAGGGAAAATTACCCTGTGGCAGCTGCAATTGTGACACGAGATTTCTATATGGACGATCTCTTGACCGGGGCAGACAGTGTGGAGCAAATCATGAAAATCTACACGCAAATGAATCTATTGCTGAAGAAGGGTGGGTTTGAGATGCAAAAGTGGTCGTGTAATAGACACGAGTTACTAATTGGACTGAATGGGGGAAAAGGGAGCATCGCTGCGGGGGGGAAGGACTCGTTTATGGATGAAGTGATTGATAAAGATCAAGGACCAGGGAACTCTGTCACGAAACAAATCGCAGATGAACCGGGTAAAGAGAAGAGTAATAACATTCATTTTAAGTGGGATAATGTGATGAAAATACTGGGAATTACTTGGAATCGCGTGGACGATTCTTTCCGCTATGTGGTGAACCTTTCAGTTCTCGAAGGCACGGTAACAAAAAGGAAAATTATAGCTGACATATCAAGGTTCTACGACCCCCTTGGTTGGGTTGGTCCCTGTATTATTGTTACAAAAATTATTATACAGAAACTATGGTTGGCGGGTATCGGCTGGGATCAACCAGTACCAGAAAATATATTAAAGGAATGGCTGGATTACCGGATAGAGCTAACAAGATTAGAAGATATTTCAATACCGAGATGGATAAATACCTCAAACGATACACAGTTCATCGAACTACATGGCTTCTGTGACGCATCGAAGTTTGCTTATGCCGCAGTGGTATATATTCGTGTGCGCGATGCTGCACAAAACGTGAAAGTGACATTGGTTACCGCTAAAACTAAGGTCGCTCCAGTAAAACAAATATCGATACCGAGGTTAGAACTATGTGGCGCTGTTCTATTAACAAAACTGTTAAAGGAAGTAGCAAGAGTATTGGCTATACCAACACGGGATCTGCACGCGTGGACCGATTCCATGATCGTCTTAGCATGGATTAATGACCACCCAAGAAGGTGGAAGGATTTTGTTGCTAATAGAGTCTCAGAAATACTGGACAATTTAGATCCCCATCAATGGTCACATGTTACCTCAAAGGAGAACCCGGCAGATTGCGCGTCAAGAGGCATAAAACCGTCAGAATTAGTTGAGCATAAATTGTGGTTTAATGGTCCAACATTCTTAATGGAACAGGAAGTTGCATACAGGAAACCAGAGAAAAATGAAACTAATTTAGAAGTATTGTTATGCACAGAAATAGAGACAAAATTAATAGAGAAGTTTTCATCGCTGAGAAGATTATTAAGAGTAATGTCCTACTGCAAACGTTTCATAAATAATTGAAAAGAGGAGCTGAGAAACAACGGGAGAAGCATTTAATGGCAAGTGAATTAAATTCCCTATTGAATTTATTTATCAAACAAGATCAACTGCAGTGTTTTTCAGTTGAATTAACACTTATGAAACAAAATACGAACTTACCAAAAAGAAGTAAACTCAAGTCCCTGAATCCGTATTTAGACGACCAAGGTGTAATGAGAGTAGGTGGGCGATTAGAACATGCTAACGTAGAATTCGGTAGAAAGCACCCCATTATAATGTCAAAGGAAACGCATCTAACAAAATTGATTATTAGAGATGCACATTACCAGACTCTGCATGGTGGGCCGCAGTTAATGCTCGCTTATTTAAAAAATAAATATTACATTGTTCGAGGAAAGGTAGCGGTGAAGGAATATTATCGTAAGTGTGTCATTTGCGCAAAGAATGCAGCCAGCACTAGGAGTCCAGTAATGGGACAACTACCACCCGCTCGTCTCACGCCAACTCGTCCGTTCAAAAATTGTGGTCTAGACTACGCCGGACCAATTCAAATAAGAACTACGAAGGGCAGGGGATTTAAATCCTATAAAGGCTACATATGTCTTTTTATCTGTATGGCAACAAGAGCTGTACACTTGGAGGCTGTGAGTGATTTAACCTCACAGGGGTTTCTTCAAGCGTTCAAGCGCTTGGTGGCAAGAAGGGGCTACTGCACAGATTTATTCAGTGACAATGGCACTAATTTTATCGGGGCAGCTAAGGATCTAGGAAATATGACAAGAGCGGAACACGATAAATTTATATCGGAGATTGCAGACTCTCTGGCCACTAAGGGGTGTAATTGGCATTTTATACCCCCACATGCACCCAACTTCGGTGGACTATGGGAGGCCGGAATAAAGTCGGTTAAATACCACCTGAAAAGAGTGATTGGAAATACAACGCTCACATATGAAGAGATGGCTACGGTTTTGGCGGAAGTCGAAGCGTGTCTTAATTCAAGACCGATATCGGTTCTTACTGATGACAGCGGTGTAGAAAATGTGTTAACACCAGGTCATTTTTTAGTGGGCGAAGCCTTGATAACAGCACCTGATTATGATTACGAAACATGTAATGTTGGATCGCTCAGAAGGTGGCAATATACTCGTAAAATGCTACAAGACTTTTGGAAGCAATGGTCCAATGAATACCTGTCTAAATTCTTACATAGATATAAGTGGTCAGATCAAATTAAACAACCAAAACTAAATGAAATCGTTGTCGTAAAGGAAGATAACCTGCCACCTTGTAAATGGCTCTATGGTAGAATTGTTGCTCTCCATCCAGGACTGGATCAAGTTTGTAGAGTTGTATCTATAAAAACTAAGGATTCTGTGGTCAAACGACCCATGAATAAACTATGTATTTTACCTGTGTCTGATTAGAATTAAGTTAAAAATGTTTATTAGTATTAAGATTGTTTTTTTTATATTGTAAGTGCACCTACATCTTTATAGAGTAGGCCCGTATGTGTTTATCTGAAGGACACTTCATAGTGCCCTTGGTGGGCGGTATGTCGAATGTAGTAAGTGGAAAGATGTGCCATGGTTCGTTTTGTAAGGGTTCCAAAGTTGCTCACTAGATGGCGTTGGTAGTAATTCTGGATGGCGCTATCGATATATCAAACGGTTGGCATATATACCGAGAGGTGATATTTTTTGGAATATACTCATACTCATACAACTACAACTGGAGGTTTTATTTATTACGGGAAAATCCTACCGCGCCCTTGGGGACCTGAGTTATCGTTGTACACAGCGTGATGTTATACGAACAAGTAGTTCCTCAGATTAGCGCATTCAAACACACAAACAAACTCTCCAGCTTTATAATATTAGTATACATGAACAGTGCCATTATATGCAAATATTATAAATACCTCAAGAATCACTCTATCCACTAAAGAAAACGGCATCGAAATCCCGAAATCGTTTTGTAGTTTTAAAGATCTAAGCATACAATAGGTACAGACACCGGGATGCGACTTTGTTACTATACACATAATGTACTGTTTACTATGTATTGATGGTAAAAGATAATTTTCAGATAGTACTTTTTATTGTAATTTTATGTGCCTTTACGTACAAATGGCTTACGTAATTGTCTAATGAAGAGCTCAATCACATGGCTGTCTCCTGATGAAATAGATAGCACGATCAATCTGGACTAAGTAACACAAAGGATAAACACAATAAACAGCTCAAGTCGATATTGGCGTTAAAGCTGCCGACGAGCCGATCAGAGAATGACGACAAAACAACAATATTGGGTATTGTGCCCGAGCCTCTTACAATTGTGAACATTACTGTGACTGCGCTAAAGCTCTCCTTACATTATCCCTGACAAGGAACGTGAGAATTATTATTGCGAGCAAAATGTTCCCCGCTGGAGGCACTAGAACATATTCACGACATGTTCAAGTGAGATATTGTGATCTTGGATTTCCTTACGCAAAGGAGTTGACACTTCGGCAGTCGTCGCTTTACATTGAGACTTGGCCTTACAGACTAAGGTTTGATGTTAATTACGCAATGTCAGTGCGTTATAGGGATTTATAGCTCCGAATAGAGCCGTGCAGTTGCTCAGCAGTGAGTAATGCCTGATTGTCTCTAAATTAACCGGAACAACGATCATGTTAACAGCATATTCATGCCTAGTAACAATGAGGGCTAATGTGCGTGAATACAAAGGTACTTCAGTAATTCAGTGGGACATTTTGGCGGACAGCTGCCAGGTATTCCGCGAAACAAAATTTAATTTAATAGAGGCTCAGAATCTAAATACGTCACACGGATTATTTAAGGCTTTAGG
Organism: Conopomorpha cramerella; assembly: GCA_012932125.1. Classification (NCBI taxonomy): domain Eukaryota; kingdom Metazoa; phylum Arthropoda; class Insecta; order Lepidoptera; family Gracillariidae; genus Conopomorpha; species Conopomorpha cramerella. The sequence continues at coordinate 7,549 of SJJU01070342.1, forward strand.
GTGCAGTGTGTAGTAAACAGGAAAAAAATATCATACAACACATGGTTTGAAAGGACTACTTATGGTACAAAGACGATATTTAGCTTTATTATGAACTTAACTTATGCGTTGCTAAATCAGTGAATAAATCTAACGAACCATTATTTTTGCAAAATAGTATACGTTTTCCACGCGGTGTGTCTTAATGGGAAATCTATAGTATCTTTGGTAAAATGATTACTTACCTCCAAAGACCAAGGCTATTACATACCTCTCGACGACCTTTAAATGTTTTCCAACTGCCCGAACCTGGCTTAACGACCGGCAGCCCGGGCCCACGGCTTATCGTTCCATCCGAAGATGGAAATGTTCGGAAGAAACCACTTAAAGGCGCCAATCACCAAGCAGTGCCCATCGATGCTTAACTGCGATAATCGTTTTCTAAGGCTAGTACGAGGGCGCTTCATTTATATTAACGATTCGATTTGTTTCTGTAACGTGATCGTGGAGCCATATTATTACGTATTTAAACACGATTATCAAGCGCGCTCTTCTATCATAAAGTTTCATGAATCCATCTTGAGGTGTTTCCGAGTGTTTCCACTCAGTCAGTTTAGGGAGAACCCAATAAACAACGCGTTTCAAGATAAAGTTTGTGTATTAGTCCTGGATCAACAAATATTATTTGCAGGAAGAAAACGATATTAACGGCATTTAATTTTGTTTTATGCCAAATCAGGCGACTACAACGCTGCTAAGAATTTACCAAAACAGTTTATTTAATACGATATTATAAATCAATTTACTTTAAGATGAAAAATTGCTTTTTTTTAAAAAGACAAACTTATCAACCATCAAAACCACCTTTTAAGATGGCATGGAATATAGGAATCTACGTCTTTAAGTCAACGAGTGCTTGATAAGGGTCCGCGGCTAAGAGCCTAACCACTGAATGGGTTCAAACCACTCTGTTGATTGTGCGACTGTTCCACGAGTTATTTGCAAATGGGTTACGTACGGCATGATTCGAGGTCGCACAAAGGCAAACTACCTTCCTCACTTCCGCTCGATAAAGGACATCTCTGACTTCAACATTCTTAATGGTTGTTTGACCCGGCCTAATTATTCCAGTTTCACCTCGATTACGAGTATGTAATGTAATTTTGTACCCTGGGACGCAAAAATAATGATGCTTGCTATATTTCTTACAATTCTCGGTGTATACCCATCAGTTGTGGTCCGCGGCCGACAGTCCTGATGGACAGCCGTACTCACACCTTCTTGCAGTAAAGATTGCAATAAAATTATTGATCCCCGCTAGATAGGAACCGTTATTTATCCGATAGTTATTATAATGTAAGCCTATCCAGGTTATAATGCACTGTCTGCCAACTATTGTCAAACTCGCTCAGTGTGTTAACAAGAAACAGTTATATCGTATATTATTATGCTACTAGCACACCTTCATCTGCTTAATCAACCTCGGAGCCAAGTCTGCTACTCTTTCGTAGTTGCATCGCCCTGCCAGTGTATCGGTAAATGATGTGCATCGCTGTTATACTGCGGACGACAGGGAAATGAAAGCAATGAAGTCAGCAATGCACATCGTTTTCCGCTACCATGCCAGAGCGATGCAACTACCAGAGGGTAGTAGACTGGAAAGATTCCAGGGTCACACAATTCATCCTGCAGCCTGACTTGACCACATACATCTTAGCGTGATCAACAGGACCTAATCATTCATCACTCAGCAGCATGACCCCTTACTACCCACAAGGGATTTAAACATTCCGATAAAAACCATAGGCTTTATCTTTCCCATTTCAGTCAACTCGGTACCACCTTGCCTTTTTAGCACACTGTCGCGAGTTGACCAAAAAAAATGTCTGTGACCAAAAGATGCAAATAGCATCAATCTTACAGCTTTTTCACCGTAGTTCCGTGTGTCTGTATGGCTGTGTGTCCTTACGTTGCAGTTACCTCATTCAGCTATTTGGACAGGTGGAATTTTCACAGTTGTATTTCTACTTAATTATACAATTTTGAAAATAAATTATTATGTTAATTATATTATATTTTAAGTGCGGGCCTCATACAACTCGACATGTTTATTTTATAAAAGGCGCTTGCGCGCCCATAGTGACAAGGGTATTCTAGTTTGTATTTTTTCCCCTATGGTAAATATACTACATTATAAGTGACCTAAATCTAGACCTCATTAATTATCTAAAAATGCAGAGTGGACTGTGAACTGCAGCTAGCTAATATGCACATTGGCAATGGTTTACTAGAGCGTGGTCGCGCCCTCAGGCTCTATTAGCCTGTTAATCTCTGAGGCTCTTAAAGTGCCGAGCTGTAGTCTAGCTCTTGTCTTCTTGGACTTGCAATCGGAAGGTTATGGGTTCAAGTCTTGCTCTATACTAGGTGTGTCAAGTAAAATCAACTTTGTAGCAAAGATCCTCGACGAAAAATAACAGAGCTTTGCTAAGTATATTAAAATGTAAAGCTTTTAGGTTTGACGCTAACCCCCAACCTCAACTTTGGCTCCTACATTGACGCTACCACAACGCGCAGCCAAGAAGCTAGGCATCCTCTCGAAGGTGCGTCGGTATTTCACACCGGAACAGTTGCTCACATTGTATCAAGCACAAGTTCGATCCTGTATGGAATACTGCGTCATCTTTGGGATGGATCAGCAAAATACCAGCTTGAGGCTCTGGATGCAATAGAGAGGTGTGCTAGAAGGGTATTAGGTGATGACAGGCTATTTGATGCTCGGCTACAACGCCTAGAGCATCGCCGCAAGGTTGCGAGCCTATCTGACTTCTATCGGATGCATTTCGGAGAGTGTGCCACGGAGTTGCATAACCTAATACCCCCATCGCGCTTTTACTGTAGGACAACTAGGAGAACGGCAAAACGTAATCCATACCAGGTGGATATACCATTTACGCGAACCGAATGGTTTGCGTCTACTTTTGTATTGCGAACTGCCAGGATGTGGAATCACTTGCCGGACTCTGTGTTTCCTGCACACTACAGTCTGAAGGTCTTCAAGTGGCGGGTAAATAGATACCTAATGGACAAGTGTGCTCCATCGTAGACCACATCGCTGCTTAACATCAGGTAGGATGGTGGTCAAAAGTTTGTTCATTGCGTTTAAAAAACAGTGTACAATAATATTATTTTGCTCATTTAAAAAAAGAACATTGTATTCTAAAAATTTGCTTTTTTACTTTTAATTTATTTAGAACCTGTGAAAACCAATCTATTACATATTGTCATGGAGATGATGGAAACAGATCCACATACCTACCATAAGGTACGTGAACTCAGTAACGATAGGGTCACCCTTATGAGTAGGTACCGTGGAAGGGTTTACTGAGCCATTTATCACTAATACATTTATTAATATCTTACGGATTGTTTGATTTAATCCATGTGCCAGCCAGGATATCATCTGGTTTAGAATAACAATGTTGCGAAATGTTATGAAATAATAAAAATAATACGACATAAAAATGTCAAACACTAGTTCACTGTATTTAAATATGCATATATAATATTATACTCACAAGATATATCTCTCGTGACACTTTTGGAATAAGTTAGTCTGTGGCTTATTATTGTTAAAGAATCAAATCATGTCATGGCAATTTTACAAACGTTGTAAACAGAAAAATATTATTTTTTATTACAATAATTTAAGCCATTTTATTTCCTACGGTTTAAGATAATGGTTTCTTTATGCTTCTCCGTTGAATTTAAAAGTAATGTGTGGAGACCTCGTTACGGAGTTACGCTGCGTCACCGACCACTCCTTAAGGGCGGCGCTACACGTGATGAATAGCCAATGTCTATGATAGGGATTGTTCATCATTCCCATCTACTGTAGCGGACAACTTCTCTGCGTACTGACGACAAATAGCACTTTGCAATGGTTTATCGAACTTTCCCCTCGACCCATTAAGACAACAATAAATTGTGGTAGAATAGTGCGAGCGCCGCCAACTCCATTACACAGTCGATGCTTCAGACCTATTGTACAAGTACCTACACCTCAAGGGCTTCACGCTTTTATAACGATTCTCTTGTCGAAAATATACTTACATAAATCTATATTACATAACTGTACCATGTTTTACAAAGTTATTTCTTTGGAGGGCAACGAAATTCCAGATTAAATTATTATTCTTTGTTCGTCAGAGTCCTCAAACATGCATACCTTGGAAATTAACGTTGTCATTTTCACGAGCACAAAACCAAATAATGTAAAGAGATTACGATATTACAAATGTTTTGAAATGAACATGATGTAAAGTACGCAGACTACGCCGGAGAATGCAGCACAATCAGCCTATAAATATTTGTGCCATTATACAAATATCCCATTGTTGGGATGAGAGTAGAAGTTCTCCCGCAATTCTAGCTATCAATAGCGGAGCAACCCTCGCGCGGGCTGAATACCAAATGCGCGCGGCTGGCGCCGGGTTAGGACCCCTACCTCATTTGCCTTCTAAGAAAGTATATTTCTTATGTACCACATAAATTACTGCTTATTGGCGCAATTATCATTAACAAAGCAACAGTAAAAATCTTCTTCTCTCTAGCGTGCATCCAGGTTATGCAAGCAGCCAAGAGCCCGCGAACAGTATAACAACATGTAATTACTGAATCTGTCAATTGTCGTATCAAATAATTCAAAATATACCAATACTCTGAACGTTAGATACACAACAGATGCTTACCTGTTCTTGACGGGGTCGTCGTCGGCCGCGTCCTGCAGCGGCGCCCCGCCCTGACTCCACGTCACCGTCAACCAGTCTGAAACAATCAAAATATCTCATTTAATACACTAATTTCTTACGCTCTACAGTCAAAACTTCTACTTTTAGAAGTTGTGTATATTTGTCAACGCTATCACTTTGAAGTACTTGGTAAGTTTGCAGTGTGAGAATGATTTGTCCCGGTGAGCGGCGAGCTGGGTGTGCAGTCGGGGGATTATGTTTATCTTGTGTAGCACGCGGCGCGGCTTGCAGGCGCGCTGGGGCCGCTCTAAGTGCCGAATCCGCTGATTGTTACTAATCTTTTCAGCCGCCGCTGAAAATTGCCATTCAGCAATAGACGGCTTCTTTGCGTATTAGCCAGGTTGTATTTCAAAAGAATGGATTAGAGCTTAAGCTGGCTTCCAACTATTTATGATTTTATTATTTTTCTACACATTTCCGTGTGAAGCGATTTAGAATACCCATTTAAGTAGTACATTTTTCCACTTAGCAATAACAAACGTTGTACAGCGTATGACTCAACTGTTTCATGAAAAGTCAAACGATAAAAGAAAACTAAACCCCGAACAGCTTATTACACAATGCGTAACATGTAGGAGGGATAAAGCAGCATTAATGATTAAAGGATAGACTTTTGGTTTTAAAAAATAATTTTAGTATTGTAAACTGAATTCGGAGTAACAAACAAATAAACCGCCTAAAGAAAATCTCATCGAATGGCGACCGCGCCAGACCAAAGAAAGAGAAATTTAATATACAAATACCGCCACTTCATAATGTGGCGTCGGCGGCGGCGGCGGCGGTGGCGGAGTAAAGGAGGCGCTCGGCACAAGTGGCTGAATTAATGAGGGATCTCGGCCAAGCAATTTCGACATTTTTCCAAGGCGGCGCGTTGTTTGAGGATGGCAATTTAAAATGTGATTACCCAATGGTTTTCAAGAGGTCAACGATATGCACCCCGCGGTGAGACGACTTAAGATACTATTCAAAGTCCTGTCCTGTACGTAGGCACTTATAGAACAGTATAATATTTGTTTATAAGTATTTTAGCTAAGATTTGCAGAGATATACAATATGTGGGCACACAGTAGGGTATAGGTCATAATGGTTGTTATTTACAGAGGTATTTGGAAATACCCTTTGAAGCCGAAGTGTTTGTTTCTGTAATCAAATCTAAATGTTATTATATGCAGATATACGAGACGGGATCTAGGATTTTACAGTTGAAAAACAAAAGTGAACGTCCCCGGTTCGAGTTAATTTCTTTTAATGGCCAGAAAAACCTGGATGAATTTCTAGATGAACTGGTATTTTCATATGACTTAGTACTATTTTAACAACTGTTTTACGTCCGGATGAATCCCTGACTGGTGAAACAGCTTAGCTTACATCCTACTACGTACATTTCCACAAGTGTCAATATAAAAAGAAAATCGGGTCTCCACACACAAACCCGATCAGCTGATTGTGTTTTTGGACGAAGAGGTCAGTTTTTCTTCCTTTGCAGGGCACTGACCCCTGCTGCAATGGGATCAACATGGTCTACAACACAATACAATATACTTCAGCTTAAAACGGTATTTCCAAAACACACTGTACACTAAATATTATAATAATAGTGCAATCAACGTTCATCATCATCATCATCACCAGTCCATATTATGACGAACAACGTTGCCGTGAATAAACGCCATTACCATAACCTCTTTAGATACGTAATGTCAACATCATATAAAGTAACCAAAACCAGGTCAACTCCTCAATCTTTTCGGATAAGGAAGTGACACATTCAATAATGCTTCAAATACGAGAAAAAATCTGTACTGAGCGGGGACGGGCGTGTGATAAAGTTTCTGTATTATTGGTTCCAAGAAAACAATGGATATCTATAAGTTGGTAGATACCAACCCGGGCTCCACAGGTTGTGTGTCGATTGGATATGTTGTCGTATCGTTTTTGTAAAATAACATTTTATGTAGTTACAACAGGAAAACCAATCTTTCATTTCTTGAGAAATGACATAAACAGATTACTACCATACATGAACCTAATGAACAAGTATACTCCATCGCAGACCACATCGCTGCTTGGTAGGATGGTGGTCAAACGCTTGTTCTTGTGTTAGAAAGAATAGTAATTTGGCACGAAATAATCTTCAGCTACAAAAACAAACTGTCTTGCTCGTAAAGTATACGACGTGTTATATTATATTTGTCCGAGAGACCTTTTCACATGTATTCCAAACTAGATGTCCCGGCAAACATTTGTATTGCCGTAGGAAGTCGCCTTTGTACCCCGCGTATTGGAAGAAATACACAATTTAAACCTTCCCTGGACTTCCACGTTTGATTCAATACCAAAATTAGCGAAATCGGTTCAGCCGTTCTCGAGTTTTAGCCAGACTAACGAACGGCGATTCATTTTTATTTAAATAGACTAGGGGCAACTAGTATTTATTCTATTTAATAGCATTCATTATTTATGTTTATTTTTTTATTTATGAGTTAAGGACAGCCAACAAGGCACACGTGTATTCTTACATAGTATAATGAACATTTTAAAAATACAATGTAGCATGTTGCCCCACTTATAGGCTACCACTAATATTTTAATAGTAAGTAGGTAGTAAACAAGAAAGAAAATTAGCCAACAAAATCAATACATAGGTACACTAGTTTGGTTCACATGAAATAAATACAATAGTACACAACAATAAAACAAATAATTAACAGTTCAATACAAAACACATGGAGTGGCGGATAAAGCTAGAATTTTATTTCGCAGTACCGAGATGTCTATATTGAAAATAAAAATCATTCATGGTACGATGTTTAATACGCGGCACAATATTGACAAACTGAACAAAGATTTCTTGAGGCTTGTACAATTCAACACGGTACAGAAAAGTCTAGAGATTCATCACTCAAAAACAACACGGATCACAAAAACGGTTTAAAACAATTCACTTCAAAAAAGCAATTCCGTAGTAAAGTTTCACCAGTTCGGATCATCCTTGTAATACGTTTTAATCGACTAAGTTTATATTATTAAAGGTCCAGTGATTTAGTGCGCAACTTTGTTTCTCTACAAGATATTATTAGAACCAAGTTTTCGTGTAATTTACCTAGGTTTAGTTCCGTTCTTTGAACAAAAGTTCTTTAAAGTAAGTTCGGTAACAAACAAGTTTATTTTCAAGTACCCACCAATACAATACATGGATCGATTATTTGCTTATTTCACCCTTTGTTGTAATAATTGGGGGTCGTACAAGATATCGCATATTATAAAGTTTCTCAGGAGCGCGGCGGTAAGTTGCACCGACTGTCAGCTACGGCTGCTACGATTGCTACGCCGTAGTACTTAGTATTTGCATAAGGTATAATTACGTAACAAACAAACGTCCTTGTAAAAAGTAAAGCTAATCAGACAGCACCTCGCCTAATTCCTTTGCACTAAACTATTACTTGATATAGGCGAAAAAAGTTTGATAAGTTTCGTTGAAATTATAGCCGTTCCCGTAGAGTAAAACGTTTCGTTCTAAGTGAATTGATCCGGCTCATAAAGTTTCTACGTAGCTGGTTTACTTTCAGAAGTTTCTATATTTAGCTGTGCAATGATCATGGGTCAGTTTCTCCATTTCTATAGTTATTATGTTTAGATTACTGAGCCAACTCTAAATAAACTTATGGATACGAACTCATAACTACTTACACAGAAAAAAAAAGTCAAATAAAATATGAATGTAATTTGTATGTTTGTTGTCGCGTAAAGTGTAGTGAGGCCGCAGTAAAAACGGTACAAACGTTATATAATGGAGTCGACCAAAACAAGGCGTGACGATCGCCGTCTTCTCGATGCCGAGCACTATTTACTTTCCACTTGTACCTTGTTTATTTTGCTTACGATGTTATTTATTTACGGTAGGTATAAACATTGCGAAGATTTTTCGCGAAATTGAAACATAAGCATAGATTTGTTCTTACATCACGGCTTCAACTGAATACACGCGCGAGACGAGCTTCAACTCGATCAAAGGATCCCAATATTGGCATTAATTTTGATCGCTGACGGAGGTAACGGGCCTGACAATGGCGCTGGAGCTACCTACGACATCATCTGCGCTTCAAGCTGATATCGCCCTGTAAATTGGTTCTCTTTGTATTCACGAATGGCTTACTTTTCAAATTTTCACAAATACATCCTCATTGGAGGTTCCAGCAATAATTCTAACCTTAGAGTTACAGGCGACAAAACTGTAAACCATAGAAACGAATGCTCATACTTTTCAATTTGAAAAAGAGGCAGACAGATGCTTTTACTACGCATACCTAGTCTGATACATAATAGTTCCATTGACGTTTCTGTTTTTTTTTAATAAGCACGCATCCTCTCGTTATCTTTAACTAGTCTGGTATGAGTATAACACTTGTTTCAAAACCGAGTTGCCGTTTTATTTATGTATTCTGAAATTTAATTACCTTTGAACGAGGCCATGATGGTTACGTGTAGGTTGAGCTATCATTTGATAGTCTGTGTTTTCCCCGCCGAGGCGCATTACTGGCAGGCCGTGGCTGCTGCTCCGCGCGCAGATGTTACACGCTGCATGTCTGAAAAGAACATTACCTAACGTCAATAAACACACGACCATTTACTGAAGAATTCTACGTTACAAGTTTTCAAGGTACCTAACCTAATCCGATGGGAAATGTTGAACCCTACTCATAAAACGACTGGTGTCTGGTTGATATTTCCGAGACGTCAGAAAACCTTCGGGTATAGCGAATACAGCTTGATGCGTCGTTGAAGGATCTACACGCCCGGAAAGAATCATACCAATAATGCGGTGATACATTCAAAAGGTGTACTCGCCCACTGACGCTTGACTAGGATAAATGTCTTCAATCACCGAAGCTATCTAGGCTACCTATAAACTTTCAGAATAAACGCAATATTTCGGACACAAAGAAGATTGTATCGTTTTCCCGGTATAATCCCAAAAACCGTCAACCTGTCCCCGGCAGGCGTGAGATGGGGCTCCTATTTGCGCGCCGCCGCCGCCGCTGCCGGTCTGTGGGAATACTGGCAGCTGTCTGCCGACCCTGAAGTAGCCCACTTTAACATGCCATTATAATCTGTACCTATCTATCTATGGAACTAAGTCCTAGTTAAGCTCCATCAACATTGGTTAGGGGTAAGCGCTTTTTTACACAGATTAACCCGTTACTAGTTCGTCGAGTGAACTACTGCCATTACAAGTATGGTTATTGATAATAATAACTTATTATGGATTGGCAAAAGTTTGTGTGGCGAGAAGCTTAGGTTTATAATATGTTATCAAATCACCTTCTTCGGATTCTAAGGTGAGATGTTGGTAGTTTTCAATGACAGCTACGTCTACGAAACTTCTTTCTTTAACGGAATAACAGTCGAGAGTGCGGTCTATTGGGCCGTTTGATAAAACAGTTGGATCTCCTTTCGGAGTGTAATAACCACTGATGATATTGTAAGAATCTCCAATCTTATCCACATTATGGGTCAGACGTTGGCAGCGGCCGTGCCGGGGTCAAGGCGGCATCGATTCTTTGCTCACTTCCATGACATTCAATTACCAAGGGCTATTAGTCTTAGACAGTCTTTGTTACGATGAGTTGGATGTCACGCGGTAACCTTACTCTTTTTTTTTTTTTTTAATTACTATGAACAAGCGTTTGACCACCATCCTACTCTTTGTTGCATACATATATAACTCACGTGTAAAGGTAAAGGCCGAGTGGAGTGAAACGAACTTTGTCAAGTGAAAACAGACATTTTAATATCAATTTAAAAGCCCCTGTACTATTACTGCTAGGCTGTGAGGTCGCTCAAGACTCTATTTAACTCTATTATCACAACTCTGTCCCATATTTATGTGAGTACTTGTACTTAGTCGATTATTATTAACTATTTTCTTCGCGTGAAGCACGGCACACAAAATTATACTTATGTCTTATTGTTATTCAATTTCTTGTTATGTTTCATTGTGTATTTCGTGTTTCATGTGAACTAAATCAAAGTCTATCTATCTATCTTGGGATACACGCACAATACGAGTAGGATACTCACGAAAAAAAAAATCTGTTATTTGGAGCCAAGTATGAAAACTACTTGACTCCTAATTCTGTTAACCTCGCATCGCTCTGTTAATCTGTTATCAAGTGAGACATATTAGTGCTCAAATACTGTGGTATAAAAATGTTAAATTTCTTATGGGCTTGATTTTATACCATGTTAAAATATAAAGGTACCAAAGTATTCAAAATAATTGCATTTGAATTTTAACGACAATTTTTCATAATGAAAGGGATTCTTTGTGTTAGACATGTCAGAGTGATATGTTTTGCAACAGGTAATGAAGGTTTCCTAATTTTAGAAGAGATTAATGATCGCATGTTGCGAGGCATGAGACGCTGGTCCGGGTGGTGTGCTTCAATGACGTCGGCTACAAAACGTGGCAACGTTTCTATGGAAAATTTTATGAGTAATTATGGGGCATATGTATTATAGTATTCTCGGGTTCCTTTATGTAAATCTGCTCACGCCCTAGCATTGCCCGTAATGGCTGCCATAACCATCAAAGTATCCTCCAGAATAACCCCGCAGCGTGGGTATACGGCGTGAGGGAATTGTCTATTATTTAGCACACATTTTAGGGTTCCATGCTATTAAAAGAAAAAAACGGATTACCCCCTTTGTGTTGTCCATCAGCCTGACTGTCGTGTCATTTTTGACAGAAACGCGTTGAGGAAGGTTTTCTGTCCCTTGGAGCGGTGTAAAAATTTATCTTCTAAGCCGCGAAGCTAAACTTTATCAAAACCTAAGGGGTACACTTCCTATCGACATGGAATCATGAAATTTGGCATGAAGCACCGATTGAAAGCACATTAATATTATAAACAATAAAATCCTAAAACCTTAAAGCTTAGTTAAATCAATATTACACCCTCGGTGCGCGAGTCCTGGTCGCACTTAGCTGTTTTTTTGTGTATACTGCTACTTTAACGAGTGAACTCGCAGGTGGGACCCTCGTCACGGCCCCGACGTCTGCAGATTACAAAGATTCAAAGGAGGCTCCTAAACAATAAAGAAACATTTTCCCATCAGGCGCGCCTCAGTATTTTAAAGCGGAATTGCGTGTACAAGTTTCTTATTCAAAAAGTTAACTGACAAACTTGTTGTATTTCCTTCTAACTGTAATGAGTAAGGCTTCGATATTTTTATTTATGTTTAACCGATTGTTACAGACACAGTCAGCTCTTCTCACAAGTTTAGCAACCAAGCAAAGCAGTAGATATCGTTTTTATGGTTCGGAGACACATTCCTTAAATACGTATGTATAGTCGAAGTGAATGACAACGTCGTCCAAATGCCGCGCGAGTTTCCCAAACTTCGAAAGAATCCAGAATTTCAGCGCACAACTTTTAAGCCCCGAGCAGAAATGAGACACGTAAATCGAAGAAAAAGTTCTGATCTACGATTCATCCATATTTTTAATGATAGAAAATGGGTAGAAAGGGTGCTTACATTTACTTATGACTTCGTAAATCCAAGAATCACAGTAATTAAATTGAGGTGGTGTTAAAGAACCTCGTACTCATGGTACTCGTGGTCAAACGCTTGTTCATAGTGATTAAAAAAAAGGATTCCAATGGGTAAGTAGTAGTGGCGAAGCTAGGGGGTAAGCCGGTAGTACAAGACAAGCCTAAGCCAGGCACATTAACTAATATTTTCAAGGAAATTAAGTAGCGTAGGGACTTATTATAGCTCAAATAAGTAAGACAAATAAAAAATCTAAATAAGAAAGGTTAAATGCCTATTTTTCACTACCGGCTTACCTCCTAGCTTCGCCACAGTAAGTATTGCCAGAACAACGATTGTGCAAGAAAATAATCTATAAAATAGTTATTATAACATTGCATTTTGAAGGCGGTCGTCGAGCTTCCGGCGGCGGCGGCCGGGGCGGCGGCGGCGGCGGAGGCGGCGGCGCGTCACGCTCCACTTGTAATTTATTCATGACGGAAACTTATGCCTATCTTCTCCGAAGTCACCCCTCACCGCCGTCACCAATCTCACTGATGGCTGATTCTTTAGCAAACGGTACGTCGCCTTAGCGAATTTGCACTTCACCGCTTCACGCTATTTTTAACACAATATTTTAATAAACTTTTACGTATTAAGTTGGATGTCAGTGACCATTTTCGCTTTGAAATACTTTGGAAGATTTCAACGCTTTACGAATGAAACTGTGGTGTCGCGATAATTCACTTTGGAATAATTTGGTGACAAATTCGATTTCACGGCTCGTGAACATCTCTGAGGAGAGAAAGAAAAATCGATGATTCGCTGATAATATTCACGCAACCATGAGTACGCGGTTCTTTTAACACCAACGAAGTAGCCACCTTGCTAAGAAATTACTCACATCGTACCACTTCCAGTCAGAACACTTTGTATCAGTATTTGTACGTCCCAGACTAGCACGCACATTACGTGACGGTATTTCGGTATTATACTTTGAAAAGGTAATAGTAGATATTCTCGGACACGTAGGTACATTTACACACTATGTAACGCGGTGTAGCACATTAACATTGGTATGAAACGGGAAACGCTAGCAAGAATTAACAGAGCTATTAAACTGTCGTGGTGCAGTTACAGAAAATGCTGGATGAAAATACTGAACGCTTGCAGCAATCGTAGGTTCGGCGTCTAACCGCTCGGACGTTATTGATTGTCGTTCAAACGCAATAAATCCTCTAGTCGCCACACGATAAAAAAAAACATACCTAACTGTGTGACCACACGGCTTCGTTACCATTTTTGATTTACGAGTATACTCCGCTGTACGTGCGAAGTTTCTCGCGAACCTTTCAAAGGTTATTTTCATGATACAACAGTGAAGAAATATTGAACTATGTAGTTAGTTAAACATAGAAAGACTTGGGCTGGAGTCAATATCACTTAAGAATCATACAGCACACGAAATGTTTCATCAGTATTGACGACAGACAATTGTAATTGCAGATTTAAAAAAAAAATCCGAAAGTTAGGAAATGATAATAAAGCCCTTGTGCTCTCGAACTATTTTATTTTATTAAGAAAAAGTACGAGAAAAAGATCTCTAAATCTAATATTAGAAAGTTATCTATCGGGTGCATTTCGGAGAGTGTGCTACGTAGTTGTAACCTAATACCCCCATCACGTTTTTACAATATGACAACCAGGAGATCGGCAAATCGTCATCCATACCAGGTGGATTTGCCATTTACGCGAACCAAACGGTTTGCGTCTACTTTCATAGTGCGAACCGCCAGGATGTGCAGCGTCTTGCCGAGTTTGTGTTTCCTGCGCAGTACAGTCTGAAGGTCTTCAAGTCGCGAGTGAATAGGTACCTAATGAACAAGTGTGCTCCATCGTAGACCACATCGCTGCTTAACATCAGGCAGGATGGTGGTCAAACGCTTGTTCATAGTGATAAACAAAAAGTTATGATATACGTCTACTGTACCAACGAAAGACTTCGTATACAAATGGTCCAACTTCCTATTGTAGAAATATTTACACAAATTATTGCATAATTTAATTGTATATCTACCAACAAATAGGCTGAGTGGACAAATATAGGCTGATGATGATGATGATATCTATCAATATTTTAGGAAATACGTTTGTAGTGGCATCTACACCTCTAGGAACCTAGATACGAAATTTTAAATCCAATTCACTGTAACACACTAAATAAATCTGAGTATTCAATATCCCAAGGGTGTGAGCATGTTAGTTTAATGATAAACAACAAATTTCGTCACAGACAGTGCATTTATTACAATAACAATTTCTCGGGTATACATATACACCGCATCTAACTCGGCGATAGCGTCATTTCGCAAATAGGCAAATGCAATGCCATCTGTTATGATACATCAGAACTAGTTGGACTCTTATGATACATATTTTGTTGCACTGCGAACTAACAACGTTGGACACACGCCCTGATACTAACTTCTCCTAGGTAATGCAATTGTTCGTTGCCGATTTAAACATTAACATAACTACGCTACAATAATTTTCAAAAATGTAAATATGAAATTCGATACAAAAACCAAATATAAACACTTAATTTGAAAACTGTCGCAGGTTTCACTACAGAAACATCACAAATAATGGACTTACTCGATTGAATATTTTGCTCGAGCTGCGTCAAAATTTAATTTCCGACGGAAGCGAGGAAGCCACGTTCGAGTGCAGGTAAAATATTACGTTTCGCTCGCCGGAGTATTTCGGGTGTGATTTCTTTCATTATTTGTGTAATGGAAACGATTTAATTATTCTTCACTGTTTTACATCGCTAGTTTTCACCACAATCATTTACAATACACACAAAGGTATCTGTCTATCCCTCTCTCTTGATTGAGCATGTTTATTAATTTATTTCGAATTCAATTTAATTTGATATAATGTATATTTATACGATATGATCGTACCCTGATATGATGTAGTAGTTCCTAGCATGTCGTAGGAGCCGACTACGGGATCTGGGTGTCACGTGGATGTCGTGTGTCGTGGGTGTCGTCGTGTGTAGGATCAAGAACATTTTTAGCTCTAAAAAAATCCAATTTATTTAAATCAAATCTAATCTTCTGTATTGGTCTCCTACCTAATTCCCCATGCCTGTATCAATGACTTATCACCACATTTTGAATAAATTATGAATGACTTCAGTTTTTGTAAAATATATTCTTGATTGCAATCTTCTAAAATGTACTTGATCCCTAGACACTTTTGATGTGTGTATAAGCTAGCAACTTAGAACTGAAGGTACACCTATAGTAACACTCTTAATTCCTTAGTGTGCTAAATGTGGCCGAAAGGTTCTGTCCACTCCCTCTTCGCGATTATGGATGTGAGTGTATATGGATGTATGTACCTAAGTGTGTATGTAAATGTAATTGCATTCCACAATCTTATGTTTTAAAAATTAAGTTGTCACATAGGCACATGATTTGACACACTGATTGAAGACGAGTTTTCAATCAGTGTGTCCTACCTGTAATGGAGTACGGAGCTGAGACGTGGACACTGACGGCACTGCTGGCCCACAAGCTCAAAGTTGCACAGTGTGCTATGCTCGGCTTTTATCTGAAGGATCAAATCAGGAACGAAGTGGCCCGACAGAGAACTAAAGTTATCGAAATAGCTCATCGGTTTAGCAAGCTGAAGTGGCAGTGGGCCGGCCATCGTAGCCGCAGAACCGATGACCGTTGAGGCAAACGAGTTTTCATGGATCACAACCGGTGAGCGTCACCGGTTACGTTCCTACCGACGGGCCAGGACACGGAGATGGCGGGATGACTGACACCTGCCGGAACGCGAAGTGGCCCAAAACGGGAATAAATGGAGAGAATTGGGGGAGTCCTTTGCCCAGCATTGGAACACAAAGGAGGCTAAGTAAAAAAAATGTTTTCTTGAATGTAGGCCTGTCTGAGAGCGCAACCGAAATATCTGCAGCAATTATCTGTCTGAGAGCCGAACCAGAACGATGCATTTGAGATGATGCAATAAAGGCGCTGACAAGTACTGTAAGCAAATACGGCCAGAGCCAGCCGAGCGTGCGGCGGCGGCGGCGGCGGTGCAGTGGGCAGCCACTTTATCTGCTGCTACTCTGGTATTTTCATCACTCTCAAAGTGGTAAGCACATCCTCAATACCACCAATATGTGTTAAAACACCAAATGTTTGGTAGCAAATTGACCTGACCTGACCCCGACTACCCACCGATTACGTTGAGGTTAAACATGTATTTATGAACATATAAAACGACATTTTAATGATGATGATCTACACCTTAATTTGTTATGTAGTGTAACTCCTGATACAGTTACAATACTAGGCTTCAAAGCAGGTGGAGGTCTATAGTCTCTGCCTACCACTGTGACAGACAGACATGCGACGATATGCATGTAATGTACTCGTAGTACACAAACACCTACTAACAATAAACTATTATTATATATAAAACTAAAAAACGTTGCGGGAATCACCCGACGGGCCCGGACAATAGGGGCATGCAGGACTCCAGAGCTGAATCAATAGGGCGTCAAATTGCTCGCCATAGAGTTCCACGGTTTGTGCATTTTGTTTTAGTTTCTTTTACCATGGGCGGCTTAGGCTTGAAAAAGTAAAAATTAAGTGGATTCTGACCCGCTGGCCCAGCACAGAAGGCAATGAAAATTGCGAGGAATATTGTGATAATGTATTAAATCAAATAAAATAAGGAAAGTTGCGGTTTGAAGGAAGATGTAGTGACCAAGATTGAAAAGGGCATGCTACTGTGGTTTGGACATATGGAGAGAATGGATGAAAGTCGATTGACGAAAGAGATTTTATATGGGTGATGTAATGGGCCGGGTGAGTAGAGGTCGTCCCAGAAGGACATTATGTGGCGTGAAAAGTACTCGAAACCGGAGGTCATGTACGAAAAGATGTATGAATGTAGATGAAGCGAAAGAGGTATTTCAGGACCGTGAAAAATGGAGATCCGTAGTCTCTGCCTACCCCTCTGGGAGACAGGACATGTATGTATATTAAAACACACAGAAATGTATTCCAACATAGATATCAGGCTTGATGTTCTGAGCTAGTATCTCTAAACGTATTAATTCGTCACTGATAGAGGAACTCGCAATCGGCTTAGCACAATCCGATTGATTAATCCGTCAACAGAAGCCAGATCGCCGTCCACTTATTAGATATGAATACAAGTTCATTGTAGAGGCCGGCTGGTGCCGCTGCTCCCGCCGCCCCCCGCCCGCCGCCACGACGCCGAGCTTGTTTCCGGCTCCGATTACGAACACCATGTTTCACAGACTGTTTGAGATCTTCAACATTATTGCTGTTACAAGTGACAGCCATCATTTGGTACGCAACATTGATAACCCAACTTACATCGGAAATGAGAAATTTTGTTGCTGATTGATAATGTAATAATATGGGTATCGAATGAAAGGGCTTGCAAACCATAACTCGAAAAAATAAACGATCGTCTCTCTAAATCTAATATGGCGGACTTTTTCGCGCGTTTGAATAAAATCTTGCTGTCTGAAAAGATTTTTTAATTTGTTATAGAGTCAATTCCTTTCACCATAAGAGGACGCTTCGACGTAGTATTAGTAAAGGCAATAGGTTCGCCTACATAGACAATAATACACGCCTTTCACATGCCACGCCACGTCCGCAGTTTCATGCTATAATGTTTTCCTACGTGGTAACAGCGGGCGTTGTGTAAATACGTACCTACATAATATTTAAATAAATTCCATTGGTAAACACCCATTGAGCCAACTAAGGGGAAACAATTTTATTTCTTCTTCGATTTGTTAAGTTTTGCAAAAAAAACTATACTGAGTCAGGGTCAATATACATACGTCAAGTACTTGGTAAGAAATAGAGGGAGTTTTAAAAGCTTGGACATTTTCGTTAGTTTTCCAATCGCTGACATATTATAGCACGAAAAACACATGAAGCTTGCCAAAGACTAATGACACAATGAGGACTCGACGCTTAGGGCCTTACTCATAATGGTGGAATTGCTATTTCGTAGATACACAAAGCTCAACTTAAGTTGTCAGTTGTATGTCAAATAGGGAATAACCAGTTCAAGTAGACCTGTAATAACCGTTGTATAAGTGACAATGCGTTTATTGGTAAGGGGTAGTTGGTTGGTTAGTCTTTGTGGAGTTGGTATGCAACTATACAAATCAGGGACAGGGATAAAGATGGTTTATATGAAATGCACGTACCAGACAATGTCCCATACGCCGAGAAACAAGTTCGTTGGATTTGTCCCTAAAAGGAGAGTCCTTGTATGCAAAAAATACAATGAAATATTTTATCCGCCGTCGTAGTTCGATGAAATAATGCTCGGGTATGTACCTATTATAGTGAACGAAATTCGTTCTTTCTCATTGGACATACTAAACTTGTTTTCAATGTTATCGGAAAGTGTCAAAGCTTACCCTCCACTGTTAAGGAATGAATAATAGGTAGTCAGATAAGCGAATGCAGGAGGAAAATTGCGAAAATAATGGAAACGTTTAACCCAAAACTATTCCTGCGCATGAAGGAATATTTTTTTTTCATATTGGTACTTATTAATAAAATAGTCGGTTGGAGTTTGCTCCAAGAAGTAAATTTTATACAAATAACATCTGCTGCTTGATATGACATCCTTACATACATATTATGGACTCTGTCTTTACTTTAAGACGTTATAATATTTTATGATGGCACGAGTCTTAGCTCACCACACACCTAATGTTAAGTAATACCTAACAAAAAACAATAAACACTATTGATTTAAAAGTCAATACAAACGAATCATCACATAACTTACAGTTATTATTGTAACTAATTTATAATTAACGACAATTAAACGCAAAATCGGAGCTAAGAAAAAATAAATCTCTACAATTTTTATAGGTAGTTATTGCATTATACTTGGAATAATAAGCGTTTCAAGTACATACTGGTTGTATTTATAGCACTTCTTTTCTCAAGTTCGTTTCCAACGGAGCCTTGATCAAAAGAATAGCGTACCATCGGCTACATCAGAATAGTTGAGAGACGAGTGTTATGCTTAAGGAACGTCAGGACCTGAGCTGAGGTGAAACATTACAGTTTTAGATAACATGTCGCTGCGATGCCAGAGCGATGTCACTACGAGAGAACTAACCTACTTGCCTCCCTAATCTTCTGCATGAATTTCTTTAGACGCTTTCCTCCTTTGCCCCATAACAATGGTAATAAAACAGTACGAACTCGTAAAACCAAATATCTAACAAATATTTACGAATTGCGATAATAAAGTTAGAAAATACCTTTTTAGTCTGGCAAGATTTACCATGATGTGCCAAAAAAATAATACGTGATATTAGTTACGTAGGTACATCAAAACTTACTGTCCTTGTCCTGGAAGGAAAAATATTTAATTGTGGAAATGATGGTCATTGTAAAGTGGTCTGGCATGTATGTTTCCTCATGGTCGGGCCGCTGAGCAACCTGTGGCGCCGGGGCGCGTCACGCTGCGACGCACAAAGGCTGCGATTGACGGACAAGATTGATGCCTCGCGCCATGACGGGACGCACACATTGTCCCCTATACAATGGCTACTCGCGAGCCACCGAACAATGGCTAATATCAATCTTGTTCTTATAATGTATTTCGTACGTACTCGAATACATTATGTATAGCGAATTAGTAGAAGCCTACCCTCTCCTGCATTGGTTTAATATGCTTGAATAAATATATTATGCAAGAACGGGTGGTTATTTCCTTACTGTGTAATATATTAAGTCTCTGCCTATTCCGCTTTTGGGCTAAAAGGTATAAGTGTATTTTCCCCATTTTCACGTTGTTAGCAGGAAAAGTTGCGGTCGACCCATAAATCAAATTAAAATTACGATACCCACTCAATACAGCAGAAGGAACTATCAGACGCACACACATACACACACTCGCACACACACACACACATGTTCTCCAATTGGCAATAAACACTGAACCGATACGACCAACGACGTAATAAATGTGTGAGCTGGTTGGCGGGCAGAGACAGCGTGTTTACTTCTCTCGGAGGTCGGTACACAGCAGTTATTGTTAACACCACATTAGGCACCCAATTTACACTAGCACAGATTTCAGGGGTGAACTTGACCTGTTTCTCCCGTCGCTGCTTGCCCCGCGCCACCCTACAGCTATGTATGTACCTATATGTCGGAGACAGTGAAGGCTCAAAAATGTTTCGATTCGCTGCATCGTTTGATGTGTTTTATTTGTTGTATACGCAAGGGACGTGACAAACGGCCAATTCTGAGAGACCGCAGAAAAGGAGCTCTTCACCTCCAGGAAAATTGTGTTCACTAAGCACGTAAAAAAGCTTTTTATTCGACTCATTCGTGGACTTTCACACCGTAATTTGTGGTCTATACCTCAATATGGTTCGTAATGATTTACTTATTTATTTCAATTTAGAGACACTATCATAACAAAAGTTATTTATTCGTGACTGGGGTGTACAAAGAATTCATAGGGATGGCAATAGCCTCTGTTATATCATTTTTTAAGGAAACGCGCACAGACATGATATTAAAAGTTTAAAACGGGTATTATAGCGCGAAGATTAACCAAAGATAAGCATCCAGCTTACCTTCGTTGTTTGCCCGACGTAGGTAAGCTGAATACTTATCTTTGGTTAATCTTCGCGCTATAACACCCGTTTTAAACTTTGAAGCCTCTGTTATGTCACTATTTTAAATTATAGACACACTAACCAAGAACCTGTTTTATTTTTTATCAAACGCTTCCTTTACTGTCACCTGTCACGTGTTTGTCTGTAATCAAATATTGCAAGTTGAATTTGAAACTTCCCGACTACAGATTTAGCTGAAATGTTTTTTTTATCACTATGAACAAGTGTTTGACCACCATCCTGCCTGATGTTAAGCAGTGATGTGGCACACTTGTTCATTAGGTTTGTCGCATTCAAGTCCAATATGTCCATAGAAACTCGGTAGTTAAACGACACAACCCCATCGAGTTTGTGCTTGTATGTCTTGCTTGACGCATGCTTCGTATTTTAATATATTACCTTTTTATAAGGGATTTTTGACTTTGAATATAATACGTACCTATTGCACTAATTTAAAGATTGAATTATTTAATTATATTGCGTAGTCCAGCGAAGAGTGTTGAGAAGACGCCGGCGGCGGCAGCTTTTGGCAGCACTCCCAGGTAACGTCATGTCGACGATCCAGGGTCTAGTGGGTAACTAATTGAGTTCTCACTCCATTACTTCCCTGATCCGCGATCACATTTTCCTAATCAATTAGGTTTTGATCACTTGTTATCTAGAAATATTATTATATGCCGTCGCTAATCCACCGACGACGTCGATGCCTAAAGTATTAAACACACTGAGTATACTGCATCAAAAGTTCTCCTGTCGACAAATTATGAAATTATGACGTAATAAATACAGTTACATGAAATATATGTAACTGTATTTATTACGTCCGTAATTACGACAAGTATGAACAATTGAAAGCGTCTTGACTGTCCTAGATTAGCTGAACAGCAATGAGAGCTTCTCTCGGATAAGTCAGAAACATTAAACTGCTACAATGAGTTAGTTATACTGTACGGATTCACCAACGTACAAACTTAGTCTTGTATAACTTAAGAAACATGTCATTAACGAATGATCCATACTACTTTTATCTGTGGAGTCGGTCACAATAAACAGAATAGCATCAGAAAATCCTCGCAAGTAAATGTACGGTGAAAAGTCTTTTCAAATGTTTGCAAAGCTCGGCTCGACTCGGGAGTATGTTAGTGCTACAATACATAATGACTGCACTGCTGTGCAATCTATGTCCGAAGCTACAGCACAAATTCCAGTGTAGGTATATCATATTGGATTATGATGCTTTGGCTCAACTCCAACAACATACTAATGAGATTTAGAGATAAATACGTGCTGTAATTAAAGGTAGGCAAAACTTTTTGCCGGATTACTGTTTCGGAATACGGAGTCCCACTGACGTACACTTTCTGGTTGAAGAATTGTTTATTTTCAAATTAAAATTCACGATAGCGACCGGTACTAACTTGGCAACCCATTACTATCGCACCTATAATTTGTTTTTAACAAATAATCATCACATGTATTCAACTTTATTTTTCTGAGAGTTGTTGCTTTTCTGTCGAGTTATTATGCAGATTACACAACCCACAACAAATACCGTTAACCAGTCAAATACTTAGTTGTAAGTATCTCAAGTGAATTTGTAAACTTTTACAGAAGCTCTCTCCGACTTTTGACAGAGAACAAAAACTTATGGTCATACAAAAGTTACCTGTAAACGTTCCGAGCCGAGTCGAGCCGCCGCGGGTTGTTGCACCACACATATAATTTGTTTTTAAGAGTTATAATGTTTAGCGACGCTGAGTTGTTTAGAGTGTGTAGGTGCGCGCGCCCCGCACCGGGCGCGGCGCGAGTGGAGGCTGCTCGGGCACGTGTCGCGGCGGCGCGCGTAGGCGGGCGTCTGCCGGCGCGCCGCCCGCCCTCCGCCGCCCACCCCGCGCCCCGCCGCCGCCCCGGTCGCCCAGCGGGCCCCGCGGCCGCGCACCCCCACAACCTTATTAAAAATACCCATCTGGATTATGTATGGCTTCTTTCAAGGTTGGATTTCGGGCATTACTAGTCGCCGGGCCTAGTAATGCCCGAATATAATTGTTTACTACAATGGTCAGTCTATACAACATTACATCATTTATGTCACATAACAAGGTAACATTGAACGAGTAACCCGACATCGAACGATTGCTTTACCTATTGACATGTTTATGTTAAAAAGCCTTTTGAATGCACATTCAAATTTTTTACTATCTTTGAAGTAATTAATTTCCCATTTTCATTTGTGAAATCACGATTGATGATACATAACGTGTGCGAATGAAAAGGCGTTATCTTTCTCATTCAAATGAAGTCGCGTCGAAGCCGATTTTTACCTTTCAATAAATCACATTTTCAATGTATTTTTTTTCTGATACCGTGTATTGATGTGTACTTTGTGTGATGATCACCCGAAGCCGGAAGTCGTAAGCAGCCGATAAGGTATTTGATTTTCGGCTTGATGTGGAATTGGTTAATGTGTAACTGGAAATAATAATATTCATTTCAAATGTATGGCTCCGATGGTCTGAAAGCTGGATGTTAGTGTAAAGTTGTAGGTTCGATTCCAAATTCAATGGCTTGGGTGGTTGGGATTCAATATGTCCCAACATCATTTCAATAACCTGTATGTTATTTACAGGTAGTGTGGTGGATGTGAATGACCCCGTCTGGGCGGCGCAGCAGAGCGCCCACGCGTCGTCTCGAGCGCCCACGCGCGCTGCTCCGTACTACCGCGTACTACGTCGTAGTACACATCGGAGGCTCGCCCACGTGCCTGCACTGCACTTGCCCACTTTCACGCCGTGCACCCATCAACGTAATATGTATTATAATACACAATATACTTACTCACGTGTTGCGCTTAAAGAGAAGTAATGTTACATTTTACATTAAAATTTCACACCTACGGTACCCCTGACAATACCCCTGGTAGTACCGTGGGTCTTTTTAAGTTAAACGGTACCACTGACTTATAGTAATTGGTATAAAAAATACACCTCACGCTTTTTAATCTTAAAATGGGATAAGCAGAGGCACTTGTAGTGCACTATTATGTGTAATATACAAATATATATAATCGCTTAAGCCAATTGGTGTGGAAGTCACAGGTTTATATAATCTATATATATAAAAATGAATTGATGTTCGTTAGTCTCTCTAAAACTTGAGTACGGCTGAACCGATTTCGCTAATGTTGGTCTTAAATTACACGTACAAGTCCAGGGAAAGTTTAAAAGGTGTATTTATTCCAATACACGAGGTACAAATCTTGCTACGGAAAAATAAATGTTTGCCGGGATAGCTAGTTATATATATAAAAATGAATTTCTGTTCGTTAGTCTCGCTAAAACTCGAGAACGGCTGGACCGATTTTGTAAATTTTGCTCTTGAATCACACGTGGAAGTCCAGGGAAGGTTTAAAAGATGTATTTTTTCTAATACACGGGCAAAACAAATGTTTGCCGAGACAACTAGTAATTTTATAAAACCTGCGGAGCTAACAAAGCGATCAGAGCTTAGGTTAGTCTCAGTAATTTCTCTAGAGTTAGATACACTATTAGTCAGTGGTACCGTTTAACTTAAAAATACTTATGGTACTACCAGCGGGCGGAGCACGACCGGGTATGGTCAGTGGTACCGCGGGTCTGAAATGCATTTTAAGTACGTTGATACTGAGAAGTAATCAGTTTTAATATCCGGAGGGTTGTTGTACCAAGAGACAGTGAGAGACAAGCCATAATAAAATAAAAAGTCGAATATTTTGTAAAATGTGCGTCTACTATTTTATTTTTATTTTCTTTATTGGATATAATACAGATATATACTAGAAATTAAAACTGTGATCCCGGAACACAAACATGTGTATACAAAATAAGCATATTTCCTTGAAGACCTGTCACTAGGACATTATATTTTATCAGCTTAGGTGATAACAATTAACTGTACACAAGAATACACGAATAAAAATCATTTAAAGAATACATTAATAGGAATTAGACTGGTGACAAGATTGTGGGCAACCATCTTAGTTAGACTTCGGGAGTGGGAGACTTTAATAAATTCAAACATTATTGCACATTTATCTTGAACAGGGCTTTATTACAACAATGTATGTCTAGCTGTGAAAAGTTTTGGTTATGTGAGCGACAAATCCTGTGTAGAGGTGCACGGACTACTTTGATATGCCACTTTCAGCAACTTAATAATATAATATCTCCCTGATGGTTCTTGTACTTGGAATCTCTAGCTGTACCCTGGCGGTGTTATTCGCAATTTGTTACGTTTTCGTGGGAATTTTGAGATTCATTTTAGCCATTTGTGTAATCCAAGGTGTCAACTAACTCCATACGAAGTTATAAATCATCATCATCAGCGTGAAGTGTATCTCTTTTCTTTTTTTTTACTCGTATGTGTATGGGTTTTGCATTTTTAATAATTCCGTATTTCATAAATTGAACATAATCAATTAATTTAATTAACTGAAGAGAAACCTGAGAAAATATAGATGGCTTTCCAAGTAAAGGTTGAAAAAATATTACTTTTCTTGCAGAAGAAGGGGATTATTGCACAGCTTAGTCATTTTGTATAGAGTTTTTCAAGACTGAATTATTATGAAAACATTAATTTGCTGAAGAGATTGTAGAGGTATTTTCTTGATTACAAGACTGTAATCCGCTTAATTTGAACTTGGAATTAGAAACTCTTGAAGCGTTGTTGGCGCAGACATTGATGCTGTACAGAACACTCATATTGATTTTTTACAAGGTTACTAATCATTTCTGAACGTATTATTTTAACGCGTCCAATTTCAATTTCAACTTGTGCAATGTGTTGAACAAATAAACACTGCAAATCTGAATGAATGTGGTGGAACAATCTAGTTCTATGTCAGACCTAGCTAGTTCAAGCATGTAGATCACTTTTGTCATGATTATTATTATTAAATAACATGTACATTGACATATAAGAGGCTTAAAACTGTTATAGTCTGACTTCACAATTTAACTTCAACTACTATTTTCTTAACTTTTGGAGGCATTCTCATACTCGCTGTTAGTCCGAGTTGAGGTTAAGAAGGACATCTTTAACATCCCGGAACATTCATAATTATAGCAAGGCACACCAGCGTGTTACATTTTAAGTGAACATCAAGAGACATGTCGTTTGATAAAAAAGTTTCCTAATTTTACTCCACACTATTAAGCATTTTTATGTTCCAGTTGTATGTAGCAAACATGATTCGTAACCCTAGAAGATCAATATACAATTCGACTTCAGTACAACAGATTTCATTCTGGTGCCTGGAACAACGTCAGCGATGTGACGGTATTTGATTTGATTTGATCAAACATAGAATCAACCTTCATTACAAACGAGATGAATGAACATATTTTCACAAAGATAATATTTACATTCACTTAACCACCACCACCCACCCTCATCAGAAATAGTCTACGCAGGAAAACGGTTCAAACTTGACCTGCGTAGGTACTTTCATTACTAAGTTTCTACCGTTCCTATCATTCCAGGTCCTGATAACTTTAACACCAAAGTATTCGCCAAGACTTTCCAAACTAGCCCAAACTCGTGGGGGTTATGTAATTCGTTCATATTCACTGAGTTCCTAGGGCTATCCATTCGTTTGAAGACGCGACGAGAACCCGACACGAAGTCTCCGTAATTCGTGCCCCAGATCGTCATGCCCCAGATGGGGAAGAGTTGGAGAAGAGAGGCAACAAAACAGGGATGGGCAAAGATCATTTGTTCAAGAAAAAGTGTGCGTTGAAAAGAGGCAAAAGCAAGTAGACGCGTACCTACGTCTCCAGAGAATGGCCCGTACAGAGAGAGGCAGGTAGGATGCGGGTGGTGGCGGGCTTGTCCCTGTGATAAACGTCTTATCCATATCACCAAATCGAATAAAAGGAGTCCAACTACTAAATTTCTAAGACGGTCACGCAGTCCAGTTCCATCATCTGATCAGCTCCATATCCACAAAGAATATGGTAACTAAGTAGGCTAATTATTTTTTTTTTGTATGCACCAATATGTAAAAGAGTCGACGTCCGACAAAACAATCAAACTATGTGCACAATTGATAAAATAGTTAGATAATATGTCGCATATTTTTCCCCCGTGGATATTGCACACTCTAGAACGTTCACGCTCTAAAACACATTATAGGACATACTGTATTATTACGTCGAATGACACTCGGGCAATGTGCATTGTTTGCGGCGCGGAAACAGTGACAGTGAAAACGTTAGATAGAAGATAAGTACAAAATTTTTTATTTTCATTAACAAAGTTACTACGTCTAAAGATTTGGAGGCCTACTTGTGAGCAAAAAGCCTGCATCAGCAGGTATTAACATAATAACAAAGTAAATGAAGGATGAGTAATGGATGCTCCTTTATAAATGAACATTGCTGAATACCTACGCTTAAAATCGAACCCAAAGTTATGTTGCTTAGTTCAGTTATATGCTTTAAATATAATTGACAGAATAGATAATCACACTTACACAGAGAGGAGATAATATTTCAGCTTTAATTGTTCAGATGAATCATTCATGACATTGCATTTAAAATGTTTTAGCTTGCATTACAAATTTCGAGTCGATTCCCAAAACAATTTACCTCTTATCAATCATGATAGACCGATTACTCAACCTTTGATTAAAAAACATTATTTATTAGTTTGGTAATAGGTCGGTTTGTTGGTACGTATGCGCTTTAATAACTTTAACTAAGTTAATAATAGGATTCGGCCTACATGCACAGTAGTATTATATCTGCTTGCCCCCAATAACAGAGGCCAATTCTAAAATCGGTATGTAAGTAAGTGGCAAAGCAGCGGTCAAGTAACGAAACTAAAAATAAATAGTAAACACACTTCACGCCTTTTAAGCCAACAACGGGGTAGGCAGAGACATTTGCTAAACCACGGTACACTATGTGTCATATAAAAGGAAATTTATGACGGACTTTTGCAGACGTGTGTTGAAAGAAGAATGCAAACGGGAAGTAAGGTGAACGGACATGCAGCATGTCGTCACCAGACAAAATATAGGTATCTTCAAAAGCGTGAGTGTGTGTTGGTGCACAATGCTGTACTGGTCGCAACACTCGTGTGTAGTGAGGAGTGAAACTAGGGTATGAAAGAAGAGATTATGATTGTAGACTAAATGCTATAAAAATGGGTTTCTTTTAGGAGTAACTGTAGGACGCCCCACGATTTCATTCGCATAATTTCAGTTCTTCATACAAACTATAACGCCCTCTATTTAGCGACGCGACCAACAGGATCGGGGTAAAAATTATCCTATGTCCGTCTCCCGGTTCTAAGCTATATCCTCACCAATTTTCAACCAAATCGGTTCAGCTGTTCTTGAGTTATAAATAGAGTAACTAACACGACTTTCTTTTATATATATATAGATGTGTCTCTTCACCTCCAGGAAAATTGTGTTCACTAAGCACGTAAAAAACCATTCAACCATTAA
The DNA here is from genome assembly GCA_012932125.1 of Conopomorpha cramerella. Taxonomy (NCBI): domain Eukaryota; kingdom Metazoa; phylum Arthropoda; class Insecta; order Lepidoptera; family Gracillariidae; genus Conopomorpha; species Conopomorpha cramerella. The sequence continues at coordinate 36,086 of SJJU01070342.1, forward strand.
TTCAACTCATTCGTGGACTTTCACACCGTAATTTGTCGTCTATACCTCAATCTGGTTCGTAATAATTTACTTATTTATTTCAACTTAGAGACACTATCATAACAAGTTATTTATTCGTGACTGGGGTGTACAAAGAATTCATAGGGATGACAATAGTCTCTGTTATATCATTTTTTAAGGAAACGCGCACAGACATGATATTAATAGTTTAAAACGGGTATTATAGCGCGATTAAATTAACGGAAACAGACGACACACATGTAACTGTGTCGAAAAGTCGGGCAAACAACGAAAGTAAGTCGAATACTTATCTTTATTTAATTTTATAGCGCTATAATATCCGTTTTAAACTTTTAATATTGGGTAGTATTTGAAGAAATGAACCCTATAACGGCGATGGGCTCACCCTCTGTCAGGTTGGGATAAATACGCTTGGTGATCCGTGGGCATTTGCTTTAGCAAGTGCCTCTGCCTACCCCGCTTTGGGATTAAAAGGCGTGAAGTGTATTTTTTTTTTTCAAATCATAAAGCTGAACATACGAGCCAACATTTTAATCAATTGAATTGAACAAACAAACTTACATATGCGTCACAGTGAACCTAACGAACGTAATCAGATTATTACGGACATTGTAGTAATTATGAAGTCACGTATATTCGTGAATATTGCTATTTATTGTACCAATAGTATGTAGGTTACACTTGCACGCAACGCATTAGCGGTACGTAGACAGCTCACGGCTAACGGCGCATTATACAAGGCGGAATTAACCGTAATTACAACAAGCTAACGCAACACGCGGCGAGAAGTCATACATAATTATTATTAATTTATTACTTACCCACTATCATCGTGTTGGATGATTGGAGCTATGTGATGTATGGACCTGTGTGCACAGATTTAAATGGTACAAGAAGCTGCTTATACGTCGAAATGACACACTGGGTAAGATTTACAGACCGGAACGGGATAAATTGTGGCCAACACCGCCGGGGTCATCACTCAACGGGTTCATTATACCATGAACTACAGGTCCAATTTGAAAAATTCTAAAAGAAAGTATATTTTTTTTCGGTGCTGGGCTCACCCCCCGTCACGGCGATGGGCTCACCCTCTGTCACGTTGACTTAAATACGCTCGGTGAACCGTGGGCATTTGCTTATTAAGCAAGTGCCTCTGCCTACCCCGCTTTGGGTTTAAAAGGCGTGAAGTGTAGTGCATCTTAAACTCTTTCACGGACAGTGAATGGCTATAGCCGTCATAACAATAAAAAATCTATTGTGTTTTTTCACTGTCCGCCAATTTTATCCAATTAAATACGTTATTACAAAAAAAAAACATTTTTTTTTCGACACTAACCCTTTAACATAATCCTTCAACATTAGTGAAAAAATTTATTATGGTTGAAATTTGTTTTCATTAGGGCGTGATGGAGCATTAGTCACTTCATCACAAGCTAATAAGCGTTCCGAAAAACGGCTGTGTGTAAATAACTGAATTTACGCGAATGGAAACGCACTAGTTTAATATAATATTCTGAAGTGTGAGAAAAAATATTGTAATATTATGTTTATTGCGCTAATTACCCCTTTATCTATACAAGATCCGAAGGATGTACTTATCAGTTTTGTATTCAATTAATATCTTATTACACACATAAATTAGGCCCATTTATTTGGCATACTTTTTGATTTAGTAGGTACTACTCTACTACTCGCCAATAAAGCGCTCATGGAGACTTGGGATAAGAAGTTTTTTCGACACATTACATAGTAAATTGAGGCTGTCAGCACTAAAGTGGTCTAATCCTAATCTAATCCATAATATTCATTACAAAAAATAAACATCTGGACAAAAATAAGCTTCCATAAAATAGTGGCCTAACCCTAGACCATTCAGTGTGGAGATATAGGAGTTTTAAAATAATGAGTTTGACTTATGTGTGTAGATATTTTATGGAATCTTATTTGTGTCCAAATGCATTTCCTTGTTATTGAAATTATGGATTCTTTGACATGAATGATTTTAATTTAACATGTTTTTAGTTAATTTACGAAGTAACTACTTAAGTCGGAATATGAAAAACTGTGCTTAGCGCTGCTCGATGTACAGGAGGCAAAGTTCACCTTATTTAATACCGTTTGTCAATCGTTTTATGGCAGAAGCTGGATGTGAGAAGCCGAAAACAGATCACAGTGGCGTGCAATTGGAGAGGCCTATGTCCAGCAGTGGACTAGTGTGGGCTGATGATGATGATGATGAATCGTTTTATGCGAACAGTCCGTGGGTGAACTGTACTCAGAAAGCCAACAATGCTCTGAGAGTGCAATACAACAATGCCTTGAGGATCCTGCTGAGGTTGCCTCGTTACTGTAATTCATCAGGGATGTTGCCTGAGACTCGAGCAGACGGCAGATTTTGCGGAAATGGTTGGCATCACAGATGTGCAGGGTAAGGGGCGGTATTGGCTGACAGAGTGGAGACACTGCCATACAACGTCACTGGGTATCCATGCATACCAGGCCGGAGTAAAGTAAATAAAGTTACCATATTTTTTTATTGTATAGATTTTAATGTTGATTGTTTTTATTTTACAATAGGTATAAATTTTGAATGTATAATTTGTTTTACCTTATTTTGTTTTAATTAACACATATTATTTTACTGAGTGATGATTATACTAATGAATTAATTCGTTTTAAATATTGTACCAATACTACATTACATATATACTTTTTATTATGATTTAGTACTAACACTATATGGGTCAAGGCCTGAAATAAATAAAAGAAATTGAAAGTTACAATTTAATTCCGAGTTGCCATAAAAGTAAATTATGAATATTACGAGTATGTCAGAAGCACTCTCATGTGGTGCTATTGGAGAACAAGATGTACTCTGACGCCGTGAACATCACAATGGAATATAGACATTGTTTTATCATGATATAATTCTGGCGATATTTATTCTGAGCACGCTCGCTGCTCGCTGCTCGCTGCTCGCTACATGATGTTGTTTATGAAACCGACGTCTGTGACCTGCTAGTCTACAACACTCAAACGGTGTATCTTTGGTCCAACTAAAATCCAAGCATGTCGTTTCATCCCATTATTTCCTGTACGTAACTAAATGAGCGTGAGCGAGATTAAAATTTTAATGTACGCACATTTAATTTGTATTTAGATTCTTAACCAAATATCAAATACATTTTATTGACAGATTACGACACAATGCAGAAAATATTCTGTACCAATCAGTTGAGGGGAACAGATACCTATTACGTAAACAAATAATAATGACTTATCTGATAACAAATTTCGAGCGAAAGTTGTAAAATCATGGCCTTAGAATCCCGCCTAAAAACCAAACAATTGGTTAACCGGGACACCAAAATACATGAAGCCACGGCCCAGCCACATGTTGGGGACATAATGTTCTCGTCTCTAAAGGTTCTGCCTATCCCAATTAGGATTAAAGCCATGAATTGCTATAAGATGTCTCCATGTTTTCAAGAAGGTTCCCCCCCCGTTTCAGCGCCGCAAAAAATCTTAAAAGAGTAAAACAGAATTTTATTCGTAACATCTTTAGGGACGGGTCTTCTTATCATTTATTTACCTAGTAAAGCGACGTGTCAAGGCGGAATAGAACTGAGGTGAAAAAGCGCGCGCCATTACCGCGGCCGCCGTAATAGGTTTGTGGCGTGAAGCGGCAGCCCGCGAAATAGTTCTTTTGACAAGCACCGCCGCGGAATAGGGTGAAGGTACACTCAGCACGAGTTTTCATTGAAACTTGTAAAATGATCGTCTATCATACCTTAGTATATTCTCTCCCACGATTCCTTTCCCCGTCTTATTCTTCATCTGTCACACCTTCATACCTATGTTGCTCTCTCATAATAACATTCCATTCACAATATGAATATAATGAATCAATTATTTCAATTGTATATATTTACGAAGATACGTGTCGACACATACTGCTATCAATTACACTTAATTATTTAAATAATCAGCATCCCGAACTTGATTTTTTTTAACTAGCAAGTTGGTACCGAGGAGCTTTAGTTGAGAGTAAACATTGTATTTGTGCGTCAACTACTCTGTAGAGGCTTTTCATAAATGTTCGACACTATCGGACGAAACTGTTCGCTGTCGGAAGTCGAATTTTCATGGTTGAGTTTTCATGTTCTCCCACTCAATCAATTAAAATAATTATTGTAAACGCTTTTATTTCGCCTCCAACAATTTTGAAACCGATATCTTCAACCATTTGACAATTTGTATACTTACACGTTTAGTTTCTATGACAATACATGGTTAATGTTCCAAGTGCTCTGACGCTAAAGACGCTACTCTGCCACGTGTGTTTACCTAAATCATCATAAATTCTCAGGAATATTTTGTTGAAATAATATCTTTCGAGATATTACTAAGTAAACGTGGGGTAAGTACAACACAATCCTAAAATATAGGTCGAGAAACACTCTTAAATGAGTTGTCGCCGTCTACTCCACGGGTCGACCCATCAACACCCACGCGCACCACATTATCGTCACTTTCATTCCTAACGAATAATGAATTTATTTCCCTGTACGTGTTCAGTACTATACAATCACGCAGTTCATAGGGGAGGATATCGTGACCCAATACGAGTGCTGGATATCCCATTATGGATTAAGCAGAGGTAGGTCACTGATAATAATGCTTTGAGTTTTTTTTATAATTTCTATTTATGTAGGAATTTCTGTTTATTACAATGACTGAATTTTTAGTTTAGAATTAGGCTTTAATGGTGCTGACACCATTGAAGCCTAATTCTTACATTAAAATATACTACGTAATACAAAATTATTATATCTAGGATTTCTGCCTCCTCAATCTCAGGACCCTCAAACCCAAAGAGGTTTCATCCTGAACAACCTAAAGATAAAGAGGGTCCCCTTACAATGCTTAGAGTTCATAACACTTTTGGAAAACTGACTTCAAAATCTCGCCATAAAGCACCTGGTATTATATTCAGTTATATACAGGTTTATCGTTTCCTAGTGGGGCACAAAGCAAAGTTAATTAAAAGAACTCCCGATTTTAAATGTTCGTGTCGTGCCCTTTCATTTGATACCCCACTTGAACATATTTGTATAAAGTCCACTTTTTTGCCCACTTTCAACCCTCATAACTTTTGAACAAATTATCCAATTTTCTTTTGATAAACAGATTCTTAATAAACGTGCCGTGTTCTTTCTTTTGATACCTTACTTGGACATATTTATTCAAGTAAAATTTTTCATCCCCACTTTCAACCCCCATAACTTTTGAGTGGGCGAACAGATATTGATCAAACATAGCTAAGAACACGCTCGATCGAATTAGCTTTCAAACAAAAAACCGCATTAAAACGGATCATCCGTTTGGGAGCTACGTTTCCTCAGACAGACACATACACATACTGACACGTCAAACTTATAACAACCCGTCGGGGGTTAAAAAAAGAATATTTAATATTTTGTCAAACATAAGTCCAAAAAAATAAATAAATATTGTCCGAAATCTTGATCCAACCAAATCGTCACCAAAATGATCTTTCTCAAAAAATACTGTAATATTTTATACAATATTTTGAACAGTATTTTACAGGCCGGCCATACATAGTTGGTTCGTTTCGTGACGAACATTAAGTGATAAGTGAACGGCCGCGTCATTAAATGGCAATAGAAATGTAATGTGTAGCGCGCCCGCTCCTAATGGCCGGCGCGGGCCACGGAACCTGCCTGCTGATCTACTCACTTCAGCGACAACACTACTACTCACTTAATAGACAAACATTTCAATGTTGTTCGCGGATTGTGCTGTGTGCACGACTGTGCCAATTTTATAATTAGTATTTTTATATAAATTTGTTAGTATTTATTTTATACCTTTTGATATCTACATGTATATAGGTAGGTGGTTGCTAGGCAACCAGTTTGTGATATAATATAGAAAATTTATGAGTGAACGGACGTTGTTTCTCTAAATCATCGGCAAAAACGGGATTTAGGTAGAATCAGGGCAGCGTTCGCTCAAATGGTGCACAGCTTGTCAGCGGATGCTGCGATAATGTGCCTTCGCAGGTTCATTGCACGGAGGGGAGTACCGAGCCAAATATATTCCGACAATGGAACATCATTTGTTGGCGCGAACAGGCAGTTGCGTGAGCTGTACGGAGAGGCAATCGAAGACTTTTCTGCAAACAACAGCATAGAATGGCATTTCATTCCCCCATCAGCTCCGTTCATGGGTGGTGCGTGGGAGCGCATGGTGAAAAGCGTTAAGACTGCACTCAAAGCCACTATGAAAGAGAGGACACCTTCCGATGAAATCTTGTTAACATTTCTGAGTGAGGCTGAATTCATCATTAACTCTCGCCCGCTCACACACGTCTCATCCGATGTCAGAGATCCTGAAGCTCTCACTCCTTTTCATTTTCTCCTGGGCAGTTCATCAGGTCATCATGTTCCAGCGCGCCTGACAGAAGCCAACTTATGCAGCAGGAATGGCTGGCGAAGAGCTGTGAGACTGGCTGATCATTTTTGGAGGCGTTGGGTCCGAGAATACCTTCCAGTTTTAGCGCCGCGACGGGAACGAGGTTCGGCAGAACCTGTTGTCAAAGTCGGAGACCCGGTATTGATCGCGGATGGTGAACTCCCGAGAGCCACGTGGCCGCGGGGAGTAGTAACGGCGACTTTCCCTGGACGCGATGGGATATTGAGAGTCATTGACATTCGGACCTCCGCGGGTACACTACGACGCCCCCTGAAGAAAATAGTTCTTCTATGAAGAAAGGGGAGCATGTGCACGACTGTGCCAATTTTATAATTAGTATTTTTATATAAATTTGTTAGTATTTATTTTATACCTTTTGATATCTACATGTATATAGGTAGGTGGTTGCTAGGCAACCAGTTTGTGATATAATATAGAGAATTTATGAGTGAACGGACGTTGTTTCTCTAAATCATCGGCAAAAACGGGATTTAGGTAGAATCAGGGCAGCGTTCGCTCAAATGCTGTTTCATCAATTGCAAAATTTTCTCACATCTAAAAAAGAAATGTTTCCAGTTACACGTCACGTCTTTTCAATAAACAATAATATGCTAGTCATGTTATGTAAATTATTTAATTAAGGCTTTACGTTTGAACTAACTAAGGAGTCCAATAAGTACTAATATAATAACTACAATAAGAAGAGTAAGGATACGCACAAAAGCATAAGCGCCGCTGGCGGCGTGGCCTCGCCCGGCGCGCTGCCTCCCCACAGCCCACACGCTCCCCCTGCACTAACTAACCTTCAATTTATACAATTTGTTTTTTATGCATGAGACAGTGAGTTCAACCTTAAAGTTGTAAGAAACTGCTATGTTTAAAGGTAAGGTGCATTAATTGTTTAATATGACTCAAACATAAAATTGCACGAGCAGAGGTGCTCCTGGCCATTGTCCCGCCACCAACTGCCGCCCATCACTTGCCGTGTACATATTCTCTGTGTACCGTACATATTTAGGAAAGTGCACGCTTTTTCTTTGTTTTTATTTCACTGGCCTTGAGGGAACAACACCATAAGACCTTAATCTCAAGAGTATATTTAGTGATAAATGGTGGAGCTCATGTCTCGAGCTGGCGCTGGGCCACGTGTTGTAGCTCGCGGTAACTATATTGCGAACATTATTTATTACCTTGAAAACTATGTCATGCTATATATGTATAAAGACACTTTTCTTCAGGCAACAATCGCGACCATCTGATACTTTGGCGTTTATTCCGTTCCGTAGTTAACCTTAAAAATTGCCACATTGCTGGCTGTCGTGACTAGGCTCGTGATCAATAGTCATATAATCGCATTCTCATACATTTTTAACCTTTTTAACATCAAAGCAATAACTAAATTACAGGTTCAATTTGATAGTCATTATAAAATAATTGTAAGTTTGGATCATAGTTTATATTGAAATATGTGTTGCACATTATGTCCAGTTTAGTGTTAGTGCGTCACGCGAGAGCAGGCTTGCTGCTGATTACCTCGGCTTAGCTCGGACGTGCTCGTATATAGTGTAAAGATGCTGCTGTGGTGCTTGCTGGTAGCGGCAGCAGTGGTCGGCGGCGGCGGCGGCGGCGGGGGCGGCGTACTTGCACAGACCACATACGATGCTTACTTTGCCAAACCCATCTCAGAGTCGAGGGCCAATTTCCTCGCCAATGTAGTGAATGCAACCGGGTAAGTATCGTGTGCAGTACCCACTGGCCGGACTAGAGGCTAGTCCAAAACAATGTTGCTCCATATACACGCATATACCAAATTACTGAGACCCATCTAGCGGGCGACAAGTCATCGTTAAACATTTAGCTCGCTTATCAGGTAATCTTAGAAAAGTACTAACTACTAAAAAGTTGTATTTTAGACAATCACATAGATTTTTTTTTATTTTCATTATTTTTTATTTCTCTTGCGTTGTATGTATGTAAGTTCGGTTTAAATCTTGAGATTGAGCTAAAATTTTGTGTAGGTACATGTTTAGCTCGGATGACAATGCATGGTAAAGGGATACTATGTGGCAATCACATTAATTATTAATTTATTTATCTATATTTTAAAGTCGTTTATATTTCTGTTGTTTGTCGCTCATTTACAATTTTCCACATAGTATTTGTAGTTTTTTTGGCAGTCGGCACATTTCCAAGATATCTCGTATGATTGTGGATTAGTTTTAGAAACAGCGAATGGTATGTTAAGACATTGGTAGTAGTATCCGGTTTTGCAGCATGAACAGTTAAGGCGTTGCGATATGTTTACAATAACTGAGCAGGCTGCGCATTTATTCATGTTGATATTGGTAGCGACCTCTATGGTACGGCAAAAGAAAAACTACGTAGGTAACTTTCGTGTTTCAAAAATTTGCGCGGGACCTGCTACAGGACCTCCGTGACCACTTAAGTATATCATGTAGTTAATTATTGTTGTAATAGATGGCGCTAGCAGTATCGATCGATACTTATTGGAACAAAACAATCGAAATTATTTGTTGAAAAATCTTGAAAACACTTAAAACAAAGAATGCACATTTTCCTTGCACTATATAAACAATGAACTTCGTTAGTGAGTCTTGTTTCTGTAGTAAATGTTCACATATTTACAAAAAAAATTTTACTTTTGTTTTGCATTTATTATTTTATTTCTTGCTTATTAGTATTTTGGTGGAATATTGAACATTCACTTTTGCTATTGCACTGTAGAAGTTTATTTTGTGATCGAAATCGTAACGTTTTGGTTAATGTTTATATTTTGCCTCCGCGAATTGGCGCGAATTATCTGTGATCGAGGCGAGCATAACCCTCTTACAGGACTTGGCAGCTTTGTTGAAAGCTCTCTTCCTTAGGCTTACGTCCGACTCCCGGTTATTACGGGCAGAAACCCAGGCCAAGTAGGCCTCACGTTTGAGCGCCTCAGTGCGCAAGCATTGGAGCCCAAACCAGGGTTCAGCTCTGATGCCGTGCGCTACATCAGAATACGGGATATAGTATTCCATACTCTGACGCAGAACACTCGGTAAAGCCTCCGCACATGCCGATAGGTTAGTCGAGGAGAAACACAACTGCTGCCAAGGATAAGATACGAATAAAATATAGTAAAATAAATAAATAAACCAAGAACAAGGACATGGAGCAACTTTATAATAATGAATGATTCTGTATAATCCTAGGATCTGCACAGTCCAGGTGCAGGCGTGCAAGAAGCATGAGGAGCGGCGCGTGGACGGCACGTGCACTAACCCAAAGTTCCCCTCCCGGGGAGCCACCATATCGCCTATGTTGAGAATGCTACCTCCAAGATTTGGAGTTGGTATGTCAAGAAAAATTATCAATTTCCAATATTGTTGAATGAATTTATAGACCAAAAAAATCCAGATAACTTTACCTATTCATTAAAAAATATTATCAAATACACATTAAGGAATTGTGCATCATCATCATCATCAGCCCATACCCGTCCACTGCTGGACATAGGCCTCTCCAATTGCACGCCACTGTGATCTGTTTTTGGCTTGTCGCATCCAGCTTCTGCCAGCCGTCTTGCGTATATCATCAGTCCACCTTGCCTGAGGGCGTCCTACACTCCGTTTGCCGAGACGCGGTCTCCATGAGAGAACTCGTTTTCCCAAACGGTCATCGGTTCTACGGCTAATATGGCCGGCCCACTGCCACTTCAGCTTGCTAAAACGATGAGCTATGTCGATGACTTTGGTTCTCTGTCGAATCACTTCATTTCTGATTCGATCCTTCAGAGAAACGCCAAGCATAGCCCTTTCCATAGCATGCTGTGCGACTT
>SJJU01070343.1:0-35793 GCA_012932125.1 Conopomorpha cramerella
ATAGTTTGGCGGTGGTATAATGGGCCCACATACAAAACCGCTATGGGCCCAAACGACCATTAACAAAATCACATGGGTAGTACTCGTCCCAGTTTCTAGTTTGGGACGAGGACGACTTGCCCCCTAACCCGTCGAGAGTACAACAAAAAAAGATCTAACAATAACTCTATTATTAGGCCGGGTAGCCAAGATACTAAGGTAGGAGGCAGTGTCTTTTTGCCTAATATGGTGTGCACGCCACTGTGTCCAAATATTATAAGCCTTATCCATACAATATAGGTAGATACGATGCTTCGATGACCTCCTTAGAACAGTAGGTATAAGATAAGAGATGGGTTTTACATTTAGTTTAGTTTTCTTCATAAGGGTTACAAACCTTACAACATTCGTGTTAGTAGGTAACTATTAGGTACGTTACGTCAGTTTACATAACGATGTTTTCCTTCACTGTAATAGCGTAGCTTAGCGTAGTTGCCTATCTATATATAGGCTCTGACTGAAAAAGAGACCTATTTGCGGCGGGTGTTACATAGTCCCCTACAACTTCGGTGAAAATTTAGGTAGGTAAGTAGGTACCTACCTAAATACTACACAGACATACCTACTTTATTACTAACTCAATAGCAACCGTCGAATCCATAATCTTAACAACAATAAATAAGTACCTATTAATTGAATGATAAGCTAGCATGTTAGGTATCACATTAACCATAGATAGAATACGCGACGAGAGAGACACATAAAAAACAAGTATTTCTTCAATAGTTGCTTATCATGACATTATATTTCCATTAATTTATTTCAAAGGAAAAAGATAACCAGCCAGCCAGTGCAATGTATTTTGTAACACTTATGTTTTGTCTGAATGGACCCACCAGAGTTGTTTGTCGTTCTACTGATGTTAAATTCAAGGTCAACAAACTCCCGCCCTCCGCGGTCGCGAAACTGACTCACTCACTCTTGATAACAATACCGTTCATTCTTTGCGCAAGCGCTTTGCTGAATTTAGTTCTTGTGTACTTTGTCCTGAACTGCGTTTACCGGCCGGCTGCTACCGCGCCCCATCTCTTTCATTCATTCTCTCCCTCCGCATCTCATCGACCGACGACGTGACGTGACGAACGAAAGAACGAAACCGCGGCATTCCAGTCCGAGCCGCCGAGTAGAGTGCACGTTTATTTTTCTAAAAAAAACTTATTACAAAAACCCATCTACAAAAATGGAATTCGTTGGCAAGAAGTACAAGATGTCCTCTTCGGAGAACTTCGACGAATTCATGAAGGCCCTCGGTGAGTATTGTCATATATTTTTAGATAAGTTTTGTAGTCGATCGTTCGCCGGGTGCCGGGTTTTTTTTGTATTGGGCGAGGCAAGTTCTGAACAGCGCAGTTTGCCGGCAACCGCGTGCATCTTTTCAACAAGTTGGTGTTCATCAACATAATGTTTTTATTGGTGAAATTATAAATTCTTGGCACCTATTTTAATTACACTGGCTGGTAATTTCCTTACTTACTTGAAAATTATCAATGGAATGTGAACTATTTCCACCTGACTCCACCTAGTGGTAACCTATGCATGGCCTCATTTAATTTTAAATTCAATGAAAGTTTACGGTATGCCTTCAGGTAGGTTTGCCGCATACCTACGTGGTAAGTAGGTACGTACCTATCTACTTACCTTTATTTAAGTACCTAGGTCTGAGTAGGTACCTACGCTTCATTAGGAATATCCCATGTCTCTGACTAGCCCTAAATACGTGTTCAGCTGTACCTTCGAACTTAGGCTTAGCCAAATTTTAATAAATACTTAGATAGGTACGTAGGTAGTACCGATAATTCCTTCTAGAGAATCTACGTATAGCTGCTATTGCTGCTAATCCTGTTTCTGACATAGGTACCTACAACTCTTCAATAAAAATTAATGATAAGCCAACACGATTATTTTGACACTCTAATGATAATTACCGATCGAATACCTACCTAATGTTTATTAGATACAGTCAAGTTCATTTATTACCTGAACAAACCAGCGTTAATAAATATGCACATAGAAGGGAAAATTTAGCAAATCGGGGATCACATAGGTACCTAGTTACTGGTGTTTGCGCCACGCACGTCAATGAGTCAATCTCACGTCAGTAAAAACTGACACATTAATAATTATAGCTACCCTGAAATGAGAAAAAAAGTGTACTATTCTCTTTTTACATTTATTAAAATTATATTAAGTATACTAAATTTAGATAGATAAAAATGAGTTTACTTAGAAAATCTCGTATTTTTTATGGTGTCCAAAGAACTGGTTTTGCTATAAGGTAAATGGGTATTAGGTACTATGTATTTATGTACTGTACTGTCCATCGTACACCTATAGAAATACTTACCTAATTTATCAATATCATACATTCTAATCTTGTTCCTAATACTTGTTGAACCTGTCAATAAAGATAAGTTGAATAAATGTAGGTACTTATGTGTTTATTCACAGATAGATATTTTTGTCATATTTATTAGTAAGTGTCTATCTACAATGTTTGGTCAAGGCGGTGTATTGACCAAACATAATAAAAGTAAAATAAATAACACTTTTTTTTAAACACAATGAAGAATCGTTTGACCACCATTCTGCCTGATGTTAAGGATACATCTACAACATACCACGCCAAACGGTGCACTGTTAAATCAAATCTATATTAGTTATCATCGCGCAGAAGGGGAGTGTTAAAAAACCAAGAGAAAACTAAGGAACTTTTTACAATATGCAGTTTTCTTTAAAAAAAAAATAAACAAAAGAGCGAGTCCAAAGACGAACGTTGCATCTCTTTCGTTTCCCACTATCATTGGCAGATTGTATTTTTTTTTTCAGAAAACTCTTTCAGTATGCTTTCTCTCTGCACATATTCGTCGGAGTTTACTTATCCCTAGAAACCCTTGAATCCCTTGAATACAAACAGTTAAAGATTTTCATCTCGGAAAGTATACTACGGCAGAATACAAAATTGTGTGAATGTTAACTGTCATATTGGTCCGTCGAATTAAAAAATGGACTATTGTATCTGAAGATATTACTGAATGTTGGCACAGATAAGTTAGGAAAGGCAAGAGGTTGTGTCAAACAGGATCGAAATAAGTAAGCGGATCGCGATTTATCTCTCTCTTCTATTTTGATAGACAGGCATGATGTTACGTGACGTTACTTAAGTATGGAAAAGACTTCACTTTTTACGGGATTAAAGAGTCAAGATTGATCTGGACTGTAAAATATGCCTGTGGGTACGCCACACAAAATCTCAAGATCTAGAATTAACGAACGCTCTGTATTGTCGCATGTGTCACCATTTTTGGATGTAAGCCGATGAGTATCTCCATTTATGGTAACTTCGCGGTAGGTGGACTAGAATTTTTGTGACGTCTACCTATAGACACTATACCTATGTTAAAACAAACACCTACGCTTGAATTCGTATAGTATAGTCATATCGAATCTCGAACCCATCCGTTTCGTTTATGATGCTATGAAAGCACACACACTTTCCAAAAACGTTACTACCACATCTAGGATCACAGCAGCTGTGACCCGTCAATTTGAGGAACTAGACTGGGCCCTGGTGTGCACCAGGGCCCCAAGTCCTACTATAGGTACTCCAGTAGCTGCATCGCTCTGGCATGGCAGCGGCGAACGATGTGCGTTGCTGATTTCGTTACTTTCGTTTCACTGTCGTCCGTAGTAAAACAGCTATGCACATCGTTTACCGCTACGATGCCGGAGCGATGCAACTACGAGAGCCTGGCAGACTTAGCACCCTAGATTGATTTGGCAATATTTGTTTTTAATCCCTCCGTCCCGTAGGATCCACCATGTCGATCCACCGGTGGATTGATTGGCACGCTGTGATCCACCATTAGACTGAGTGGATCGTGTGATACTTGCGTCTCTCAATATACTCTACCAGTGGATCGACCAGCACGCAGGGAGATTAGTAAGATCCACCACTACGAAATAGTTTTTAATTAATAAATAAGTATTAAAATATTCTAGAAAATATCTAGTTAGTAAAAGACCGACAAAGTTAGGTATGATAATTCAATTCATTCAAGACTTTCACCTACGTAATGTGATACTCTCAAAAACCCTGTCCACAATGCAGCCATTGGAACTGAATAGTTGAAATAAGGAACAAGATTGTGGATTAAAGCTAGAGAGCGGAGACCGCGCAGCCGCCCCGCGGTCACAATTGAAGTAAAATGGTCGCCAATCAACATCAATTGTAACCAATAATGCTTAAGTAATAGGTACCCCCGTCTTGCGATGAGACTGGCTGGTATGTTGAGCATTTTTGCAACAACGCGAAGGGGACCCTGAGAGAGGTTATTTGCGGTCACGTCTTCCGGAGTAATAAAATTTGCGTAACCACCTTTTAGTAATTAGTCAGAAGAATTTTACGTACTGTATTCACTGCTTCTAGTGATATTAGAAGCCTTACAAATACGCATTAAGTATAGTAATCTGGATGGAAACCTAATTTAAGCAACCTAAGCAGTTTCAAGGTTGTCGAAAGAAAAATAGGACGTGATAATGATAAGAATACGTTTTGTTTCTAAGCATCAGCAGCTGTCATTAGTCATAGATTAGTTAAACTATGCATGAAACCATCCGATATCCTTTTCACTCAGTTTAAAATAGATAAGTATAGTTGCTTTTTAACTTTGACGATAGTTCAACTTCAACAAGACTAGTTGTCACGGCACCTCCCGTCTAGAACCAAGGTCGCTTGACATAATGCTTAATCATCGCATGCATAAATAGTTAAAATGTTAATTAGTTATTTTACATAAGTTATTTTATTAACTTACCAGATTGGCAACTATCTATCAGATTTCAAAAAGTTCCTTGAACACATAGAAGCCATTCACGCAACTGCAGTCTTTTGGATGCTGCTAGCGAAGCGCTCCAAGAAAGAAGGGACAAGACATATTACGCTCTGCGATTTGTTGTAACAAGCCGTCTCGCACGAAGCGGGACATACCAGCTAATTACAGTGCGTCTTTCTTGATGCGCGTGCTAGTGCTGCTGGATATGATAGACCTTCCCAAAGCACCACAACGATTAGTCTTATGGCTTTCTCCGCCAATGTTAGAGATCTACCTATGCTGCGCTTTCCCATTCGTGGCCGGTTCTCTAGGATTTTCATGCTCCTTTTTACTAGGGACTTTTAGCCAGTTTTAGGGGTTACTTAACAATACAAATTTATTTTTAGGTAACCCTTAAAGCTGTCTATGGGTCCACTGTAAGTTGGTGAAAACCGGCATTAGACTCTATCGGTCATCGGTTGCAACATCTTGGTACATGTTTATTCATACAAGAGTTAAGTATTATTTTGATATAGTCACTTCAAATATGAATAAATCAAAGACATAAGCTGCTTATATCAACCACTGGAATCATAGTCTGCGTGATTGTTTCAATAATAGTGTTGAAAATTGTTTAATAATCCAGAATACTATTATAAACTACATTGTCCCATCCCACTAACTACGGCTGCGCCCACAAACGCATAGAAACGCAGCGCCATATAAAATAAAGATTAAGTTCCAAAAATAACATTTTATTTCATAACTTTTTTTATGCAACATTATGTAGGTGGCGAGTATCGCATTATAAAAAGTATTTATACTAAATTAAAATAATAAGACAAGGTGTACAATAGCATATTATTATGCAATCATAATTTTTACCTTTCTTCTAGCGACAGTTTTTGTTGTACAAGCGGTCTAGGTGGTGCCTCGCCAAGACTATTCTATCTATAGTAAAATTGGTGTATGTTTTGTGAGAGAAAGTAAAGCAGTTAAAATGACAAAATATAGTAACAGAAGTTGACATCGTCAACATGACAAACAAAAAGTGGAATCTTCTCCAAGAGTTCTGAACAGTAGTAATGAAAAATAGTTATTTAATTCAATAAACCTACCTATCTATATCTACATTGACTGTAACAAAGTTATTTCATTCATACAAATTACAAACGAATACGATGCATTAGTTTCAATTTATCACACGTCCTATATTATTATATGTATGAATGGGAGAATAGACGTGTCGGATATATTTAGAGGGTGCAATGTTCACTCCGCGGACTTGGACCGATGACTGTTTCCCTTGCCAACAGTGTTATTTTATTTCGAATAGAATGGTTGTTTTGAATAATGTTCTATATTTAATTTTTAAAAACGATGTTTCTAAAATTGTAAAATAGATAAATATTTATTGATGGGTTGATGGATAGTGGATGGATATCCACATTGAAAAATACAATTTCAGATGAGTGAAAACCTTGAAGGAAATAAAAACCAGCTCTTTACTATCATTCCTACGGTTTTTTAGTTCCCCATCCTCAAGCCCTGATTTGATGGGACCACCTTTGAAATATCTATATTTTCATCAAAATCGTTTCATTAACACCGAAATTATTCGCGAACAAACATAAAATATGCCATTGCAGACACTTAGGCAGCTTCGTCGATATCCACAGTGAAAAATACAAATGTCAATAAATGTTTTCTTTATAATTGTACCTAGTTGTATGTTAATGGGGTCCATTTCCCTTGCCAACCGTTATTTTATTTATAATGTAATAGCTTTTTGAGCTATTCACAATAATATTGTTTATGTCTACTTCCCTAAGGTTCAAATTCATACGAGTGTCATTAGCAAACAGGTAATCTTTTCCTTCTCATATTATGAAACTTGTCACGTTTCGTCATTTTAGTTACCTACATCCGAAGTGTTATAAACATCGAAACACTAAACACTTTTTTGCTCGACTGTACCTACCTACTGAGGCCGTACCATGGCATCTAAACGTAATTTACGCTGTGTGACAGTGACAGTGCTATACCACTGGTCTAGCGCTATCCCTGTTACACAGCGAGAACAATATTACTATAATAACTTATGGTACTGGGGCTGGACTTTGTTCGGAATCGATGTGACTAATCGTTTAGTAACTTTGTAGATATTAATTGATATTAGTCACAAATATAAATCTTAATATATAAAAATCCAGTGTCATGATGTTTGTTCCTAATGAACTCTTCATCAAGGCTAACGATATTCACAAAAGTTGGCATTTGTATGTTATTTCGTCCATTTTGAGAGATAGGATAGTTTATATTTCGTGACATCCACACACAGGCCGCCCGGCCCTGGAGTTTGTATTGATTTTATATTCATATTAATAGTTAAGACGGGACAACGTCTGTCGAGTCCACTAGTTAATATACGTATAAAACTCAGGACTGATTCATTTATCACTCAACATTCAGCCTAAACCCTTGGTCTTAGAAAGCTGAAATTTTGCACAGGGTTTCCTTATCATGTTTACGTGAGATGCTCCTAAGGAGGTCAACAATTTTGATGCATAGAAAAGGTAGTTCTAGTTTAGTTATATTAGGTATTTTTATACTTAAAAAAGGACTCCATGTCATATTATGTTTGAAATAAAACTGTTTAATTTTCATATTAGTATTGAATTACCGATTCAAGAATTAAGTCATCATCATCAGCCCATATTTGTCCACTACTGGACATAGCCGACTCCAATCACATCAATTCGGATGTCCTGAAATACAAGTATCCGAATACGGGGATTCCAAATAACCTCTTTTTTACGTACTTATCACTGCCACTAATGGCATGTAATGAGAAGAATATTAAAGAAATAATAAGCTCCTACTTCATCATCATCAGCCACATAATGTCCACTGCTGGACGAGGGCCTCCCCCAGTGATTTTTCATTTTCGTCATTTGGGGGGAAATGCGAATAATCGCTACGCTGGCAGACGGGTTGGCGATCGCAGTGGTGTTGTGATTCGGTCGCCTCTTACGGCCGCCACGACGGGAAAAGTTGGGCTGGGGTGGTGACATATGTATTCTATTCGCCATCTATCTTAGGTACTCATGTTATGCCATCATCGGAGAAGCAATGACTAATACAGTTTGAAAACGTGATACTATGCTGTTAGCATTACCACTATTTCTATCAACTGTAACCACAAATGGAATACTTCAGTTTTTTTATTTCTCTTTAAGTAAATATTTAACTATTAAATTGTCATACAGACACGCACGCAGTATGTTGAAAATTTCTCTTGGCATACCTACTTATCAGTTATTTGTGTACGAATAAACGGCATTATTTTAAAGTTACTTTTTTTTTTACTAACACGTTCTGTATTTCAGTAGGTAGATCGAATAAACTGAGAATAATGTACGACAATAGACGTTACGTGACGCGTACAGGCGAGGTCAAAAGTCACAGACGAAATGTTAAGTGGCAAGGAAACGTAGCTTCTGTTCACATTGTATAAATCTTTAAAACATTACAACACTACTAAAAACTTTTTTAGGTCGCCAGTTAGGTACATTGTATATAAGGTGTTATAAAAAATCTGCCACAAATAGTGAGAAACGAAAAAGATACATTAGTCCATTATTATTGACGTTAAAAAACCTAGTTATCTTTACTTCCGTGGACCTAGACAGATTGCCTTTCTATACTACTTTTCTACTGTATGTAGACAACATTAAAAAAATATGAAACTGCCATAGAAAAGTTACGTGACGTACTTCAAAGTTCTAGACAAAACGCTAGTTTTCTATTCTACATGTATAAACCAACTCCTTCGTTTCCTATCATGACAGTAACTTTTCTATCAAATTGTTTCTTTCGTTCGCCTATTAAAAACCAGAATGACTGAGACTTTGGGTCAGTACTAAAATAAACCACAGTCATTTCATATTATGAATTTTACAACCCAGTCGTTGAGTGAGACAATGCGTGCGTCTGAAGTCTGTCAGTCAGTTGCCATGCGTATGTATAATATGTGTTTCATAATGCTAGTAATATTTTAAACGGAAAGTTTGTTTGGACGAATCAATGGATTTTTGTTAGTTTTTTACTGTACTGATTTTAACTAAACTCTACAATCATATAGCTTATACACTTAAACCCTTAGTAGGTAATAAATTCGGTGTAACTTAAACCTAAATTGTTCAATTGAAACTGGTTATTCGGTATTTGACATACAACTTGGGCTTGGTGTAACTGGGGAATAGTTATGTTGCATTTATTAGTAGGACACATAGATTACGAATTATTTTAAAATACCGACGAGAAAGGTTTAAACAGAGGGTAACACGTAATACCGTCCGGGGCACAGGCAGTTTATATATGTAAGCCGTTTGCATTGCATTTAGCGATATTCATGAAAACCAACTAAGTAAATACATATTTTTTTCGTAAATTCTACGCCTTTTAAAAGTTAAGTCTACTATTTTAGTGTCAAGAGTCAAACGTATTCACAGAGCAGTCAGATAGTTTTATATGTACAATACATACATTTATTATAGGTATAAAAATCAAAGCCACTTTACGTCGTCGGGTGGACCGATTTCGCAAATTCTTTCTTTGTTGTGCTTATCAATGACAGCAGAAGGTTCTTATGAAAGAAAAAAATGACATCCTCTGCTGGGCACAGGTCACCCTGGATATAGTTAAGACAGGAGAACGTCTGTCCACTAGTAATAATATAATGGTAGAAAAATTCTGTAAATAACGTATATTGGCAAAACAACGTTTGCCGGGTCAGCTAGTATCGCAAATCTTTCTTTATGATTTGATTGTTTTCATTGAAAAAGGCTCTGAAACTACATGACTGATTTAAACAAATCTTTGGCTCTGAGGAACTACACTATTCCCGGTGAACATTGGCTATATTTATCCCGAAATTCCCACGGGATTGAAAACAAAACGTGGATAACAACACCACGCAATACAGCTAGGTAATAATGTATGTGAGAAATAGAGATGTAGATGATATCCATTTGTGACCATGACTTTAGAGGCTGATTGATTACAAACATACATACAGACATGTCAAAGTCAAGTCCAACTCGCATTATACTCATTGCATTATTATTGTTGCGAAGTGAATTACTTGCCAACTAGAATTTTCTTTATTGCCTACAATTGTAAATTATACAGGACATCCGTTGCTTTGATATTTCAAGTACGTCCTAACTATGTATATTCATCTCGTACATTTTGTATTGTGCCGTGGGGGACGGTAATTTCTTTTGTCAATACTTTGTTAGGGTGGTAGACAGTTCGTTAAGTAGGTACAGTCAAGTTCATATTGCAAATCCACTATTTTATGTGAGCCCTAATTTTGACAATTGAAATTTTGTACTGATACTTACGAAGGGATTAGTTGTGTTGTGTTCTGTTTCCGTGGGAATTTTGATATAAAAATACGCAATTACACAACTTCTCTCCATATTAGTACATATTTGTCAAACTCTGTGTTTTCATTTATCTATTCGATGATACTGTGTTGATGCGTGAGGGACCCTTGTTAAATTTATACGTACCTTGTGACCCTTCGAGAATGAACTAGGTACAGGTGAGTGAAAAAATATTTTAACAATTCTTATGTGTGTTTTCTCAGTAACGCATTTATGTGGCAAGTTGTAATTATTATTTAATGCTGTTGTTATTATCTCTACAGTATGTTAATAATTAATTTTGAGTGGATTACATGACACAAAAAGAAATTAAATATATTTTTCCGAGAAAATAATACATTTTGTCGGCATTGGCAGTTGTAAGTTAAAAAGTAAGATCGGAAAATATTTGTACCGATATCTATGCTACGTAGCTAGTACATAATATTTTTTTACATTCCCGCTAGACACGACTGTGCAAAATCGATAAGAAGCCACGCCTCCCATTGGTCGGATGATACGCCATGCCGTCGCCCCATTGGTTCAAAATGCGTTGCGTGAATTAACAATCAATCGCCTATGAGAAGCAATTTTGTTATTTGAAACGTTACTTTGAAATCTATTTTGCACGAAAGTTGTATATTAAATGTGACGTTATCTTTTATCAAAATAACCTTTCGCCAGGACTATATCGGCTTAGTGAGAATAGGTAAGTTGCAGAATACCCGGTTCAAAGTACAGCACTACCAACGGTACCGGTACTGATTAAAGTGAGGGTACTGATTGAAATGATGGCACATAGTGTCATGTGCCTATTGGATTCAAAAAGTTGCGTATTACTGTGTGTATTTGTGTATATTCTTCGACACTAGTACGTAATTCTTAGACTCTGCTTTGGAGGTTTCCCATCATTGTGTTTAATTCTTCATTTCGCGGTTTATTACCCCCTTCATGTGGGGATATCGGGATAAAACATATAACGTACAATACAATTTAGATTCTGTCTACCCTCAGTAGTTTTTTACTTAAAAGAGATTTACAAACTATCGCATTTACAGAGGTTTGATACGGATACGGATTTTAACTTATTTAACTAATTATTGTTATTACTCTGATTTAAACTATTTATTAAAAAAAAATATTACACATAGCACCAATTGCATGACATCAAAGTACTTACTAAGTACCTATTTTTAGATTGAAATATCAATTACGACATGTTTATCTGTAAGAAGGTGGGGCATTCAATATCTTTAGATTGGCAGATAGGTACACTGCACATCCTTTAGTATTATGAGAAATCCTCGCTTAGTAATGCACCTACATGTTATGTATCTTATCGGTGAAGATAATAACTTTGCACTGATGATACCTAACAGCAATGACTATAATTTGCTTGCCATACAAGGTCATTCCACATGACGAAATGACTGAGGTACTTCGATAAACTATTTACCTAATAGTACAGAACAAGAATATACGCTCAGGTTGGTGGAGAATAGCCGAACAGAAGTTCGAATTGTATTCTAATGCGTATTGTATTGTGAAAATTCATATTAGAATACAATTCGAACAATGTAGGTAATTCAGACAATAATGTTATTTTTTCACTGTAACAATAAAAAAGCTTTATCCTAATGATATTTTAGTTGCACAGGAAGTGTCATCAAAATCTGATAAACCACTTTTTTTACCGACTGTACCTACAGGTTAAGTGCAAAATGTTTATGATAATATGAATTCTTATAATTTCTATGTTTTCTCAGTGAAGGTATCAAGATGTTATTTAACTTATCTATACATGATATTATAAAGCTTAAGCTGAATTTGTTTTTAGTTGGTTGATCGCACTAAATTAAAAAAATGTTTTTCGTCCCCATACAAAATAGACAATTTTCTACCTCGGGAAATGACATTTTGTATGTACCTAGATGAAAAATTTTTGACATTGTCCCCATAATAAAAATTGTTCATATTGCCGAGCCCTACAACGTGTTTAAGACCATTGCTCGGGGTCCTTTTACACTACTTACACGGTCGAATTAAGAGTTAATTATGAAATCGCTTAAAGCACTTTTCTCTCGATTACGCATAGAAGGGACATTTCTGCATCATATCAAAATTATCCTGTGCATCAAAGGCCTACTTTGATGCGCGTTCGCACGTGCAATTTACGGTAGTACCTACTTAAGAATTGGTGTAAGTGAATTAAGCAAACTGGAAGTTATGCCCTACAACCTACTTGTCGATAAGGTTGATTATTCCGTAGGTAAACTAGTTTCTACGAGGTTATGCTAACAATTTTGTACGTTGGTTAGCTAATAGATGTTACTTAGTTACTCACCGACCTACCTATAACTGCAAGGCTGTGTCATACAAATTAAAACAGATAAGGTTTGTTTCTAACTGCTTTATAAATATCTAAATAAAATGATCAGTGTTTATCTACTAGGTATATTATTAACTAGCTGACCCGACAAACGTTATACCAATGTCAATTATGAACTGTGTTTTTCTGCCTGCATAGATATAAACCTTCCTCTATCATCTACTAAAGAAAACCGCATCAAAATCCGTTGTGTAGTTTGAAAGGTCTAAGCATACATACCACAAACTACTTTATTTTATACTAGTGATGATATAATAATATGGTGAATAGGTAGTATGATTCAACAAACCATATTATTACAAAATGTGGTCTAGCTTTAGTCTGAGAACGTACTTCATAGTCATCTTTATGAGTTACGTGGGTAGGCCCTCGTCGAACAGTGGACGTCACATGGCTGATGATGTAGGGGATTCTGTCATTTACAAAGATGTGTGAAAGTAGATAAAGCGAAAGGGGTATGTCAGGACCGTGACAATGGAGATCTGAAGTCTCTGCCTATCCCTCTGGGAGACAGGCGTAAAGTGTATGTCATGTGACTGATGATGTAGATGTTTCTGTCATTTACACATATGTGTGAATGATAATAGATAAAGCGAAAGGAGTATGTCAGGACCGTGACAATGGAGATCTGAAGTCTCTGCCTATCCCTCTGGGAGACAGGCGTAAAGTGTACGTCATGTGACTGATGTTGATAATGATGATGTAGGTGTTTCTGTCATTTACAAAGATGTGTGCTGTGCCTTGCCCCTACTGTTTTGTTAGACTCAGTATGTACCCTAATTATCTGGCATAATTTAACAAAACTACTGTGGCGACATAATTCTGCGAATTAAACGATTAAAAAGAGAACATAAAAATTATACAGAGTCCAAACTCGAATAGCCGACGCGACGTCCAGACAAAACACAAAAAAAATACAGAAAACCGAGAGAAAAAAGACATGGATGGAATGACCGACACGGAATGACCTAACATAACAAAAAAATCAAGGTTAAAACGGTCAAATTATCCCATCTCCTATATAATTTAAGTAAGCTATCATGCTACAATGAAAACAAAAACCACCGAGGCGTGAAGAGTCCAGTAAGTGGGTTCGTACACATATGTACGTAAAGTCAGTTACATTCATAAACTGTTGTATGAACCTTATTGAAATAACTTTAATTCAACCTTTTTTTTAAACACATCGAAGAGTAATTTGACCACCAATCCTGCGTCATGTTAAGCATTCGCTGCTGCGTTTTGGTCTTCGATGGAGCACACTTTTAGCTACATTTTTTTTACTTATAAATACCTAGTCGAAATTAAAATAATAATGATCACACTAAATAGAAGTGCCTCGCCAGGCAGACAATATTAATATATTAATATTATATAAATAGAATGCCGTAGAGATACGTCGAACATTCGCTACGGCATTCTAGCCGTTTTTCTCGCCCACTTCTTAGTGTCATTTTTCTATCGGTACCCACCCCCCACGTACGTAACATTTGGTGTCAGAAGTGGGATAGAAAATGTCTATCACTCCTCGAGATCAAGAACCGGAGGGCGTCCAGACCCGGAGCCAACGTGCAGCGGAGGGCTCTACGGCAGCCGTGGCTGGTCCCCCTACTGTTGCTGCACCGGCATCGTCTCCAAAACCGAAGGCCGAGATTGACCTCAACACTATCCTGATTATATTGAAGGAACAGTCTCGAGCCCTCAATGAAAGCCGGGAAGCTCAGGAGAGACAAGCTAAGGCCCAGCAGGAAGCCCGGGAGGCCCAGGAGAGACAAGCCAAAGCCCTGGAGGAACAGTCGTGCATGCTCCGTGAAGTCCGAGAAGCCATTGCAGAATGGAAAAATGAGATAACGGAAATACAAGGGAAACTAGCCGATATGGACATCAAATTCGAGAATCGTCTACATGGCATCAATGAGAAAGTGGAGGGCTTTGAGAACCGTTTACGGAAATTGGAGGTCAAGATGGCTGCCGGAACCAGCAGGTCCGAGGTCTCTGTACCGGCATGTGGGAACTTCAAGGTACCTCCGTTTGACGGTACTTCCTCGTGGAATGCGTACAAGTTGCAGTTCGAGTCTGTCTGTCAGGCCAATGGATGGAGTGAAGAGGAGGCGAAGACAGCACTCACACTGGCTCTACGAGACGAAGCTCTCGCTGTACTGGAAGTCTTAGGTGATGAGAGGACATATGGCCGCCTATTTGAGGCGCTAGAGACTCGCTATGGAGACCGACATTTGGAGTACGTTTTCAGAGCACAGCTGAAGGATCGTAGCCAGGGCCGGAACGAGTCTCTGCAGAAGTGGGCCTTGGAGATAGAGACATTGGTGAGAAAGGCGTACCAGTCGGCATCCGCCTCTTTGGTAGACAGCATGCTACTTCAAGCTTTCATAGATGGTATTCGTGATATGGAAGTAAGAGCTGCTGTTCGATTGGGGCATCATGGAAGTTTGAAGGATGCAGTACCTCATGCATTGGAGGTGGAGGCCGTACGTCGTGACTCGGGATCGCAATCCCGGGACTGATTCGTTTCCCGGGAAAAACGGGAAATCCGCAACGTTAAAACCGGGAAATCCCGTGAATTTCGTGAAATTCGGGAAATTATAAAAAAGTGCTTGAGAATAGCTCTTTATTTGCTCTTTATTTATCTTACATGATAAAATTAATCACAGTAATTTCTATCAACTTTTTATAGACTTGTACTTATTTTAAAAACATGGACATACCTACCCAGTAGGTAAGTTATACTAATTAAAGGTGGACCGTAGGTGGCGGATCCTATAGAAAATGAACAGTATAGTTTTTATGAATATACTTATTATTAATATACAATATCGTAACCATTAACAGTAACTCTGTTAAACTTTCAAAACAAAAAAACAGTAGTAGGTATCTATAGTCTTAAGCATAGAACAAAAAATAGTAGGTATATCATTTGTGTTTATATCTTTATAAATCAGTCTTTATTCATTAAAACAAACGGTTTTCCAATTTACGTTTGTATTGATGCTCACGTTATTAAAAAAAATACACTGTAATTTTACCAAAATATAAAACTTTTTTCATTTCCCGAATTTCACGTGAAATCCCGGGACTGATAATTTTTTCACGGGATTGCCAGCCTACTAAATTTCCCGTGAAATCCCGGGAAATTTAAAACCGGGAATTCCCGGTTGCGAACACTAGTCGTGACTCGAGCTCACTTTCAGTGAGACAGGTTTGTGCAAGTAAATCGCCTTTCCGTAACCGCGAGTATGTACCGCGTTGTTATCAGTGTGGTGAACGCGGGCACTTGCGGTCCAGTTGTCAAAAGAGGAAGAAGACTCATGGAAATGTCGATAGCACCAACCTTGGGAGGAAGCTGCGCATGTCGGGGGACTTGGTAAACAGGCGTTCCGTTACGGATACCGTTGGCGATAAATGCAAAGGGTTGGAAGAGATACGCAGTGGCTTTCGTTATAATGGACTATGGAACAGCAACACGACGAGGAAGCGACATGACTGGAGAGTTGATAAATCGCAGTTCGAGGAGGGTTCCCTAGTGTGGTTGCGTGACTCGCTACATCGTCGTTGGGACGGACCATATAAGGTAGTGACCAGGATTAACGACGTCACGTATCGGATACAGAGAACCCATCGCAGTCCATGCCAGGTTGTGCACGTCGACCGGCTGGCCCGATACTATGGAGATAATCATGCTCGAGACGAGCACGTTTTAGAAGGGGGTAGTGTTACGCCCCGGGGTCGGCAAACAACGGCTAGAATGCCGTAGAGGTACGTCGAACATTCGAGAGGCCTAAGAAACATTCCAGTATCCAAGTCGGCGCATACAAACCACTACACAGTGCCTATATGCGTCACAATGTAGTAGAAGGATCTCGAAAGATCGAGAATAGTGTGGTATATTTCGGAAGCCACAAGTACACAAGAACTTACCTTACCTCGCCACAAGTAGGTATACACCTACTTACCTACTGTTGGGTGTAGGTATAAACACGCGAGCCGTCGACGCGACTCACAAGTAGGTATAAATCTACTTACCTACTGTTGGAGTAGGTATAAACACGCGAGCGGGCCGACGCGACGGTTAGGTATTTAATTATTATTATTAGAAGTCGACTCGAGAATGTACCTGAACCTACTCGAATGGTCTGGATTGTGTACCGTTGGTATATAAAGAGCGACGATCGAGTCGGCGGGACAGTTTCAACTAAACAGCGATATAGTGAACATCAAGAGAGAAAAGTAAAGAGTGATAACAAGTGATTGTGTGATTGTAAAGTGTTTATTAGCGGTTTTAGTTTAACGATTGTAATTAGTTTGTGTAATTACAGTGCCGGAATAAAGTGTAATTCTTGATTTCGTAATAGTGTCATTTTTCTATCGGTACCCATCCTCCACGTACGTAACATTTGGTGTCAGAAGTGGGATAGAAAATGCCTATCACTCCACGAGATCAAGAACCGGAGGGCGTCCAGACCCGGAGCCAACGTGCGGCGGAGGGCTCTACGCCAGCCGTGGCTGGCCCATCTACTGTCACTGCACCGGCATCGTCACCAAGACCGAAGGCCGAGATTGACCTCAACACTATCCTGATTTTGTTGAAGGAACAATCTCGAGCCCTTAAGGAAGCCGAGGAGAGACAAGCTAAGGCCCAGCAGGAATCACGGGAAGCCGAGGAGAGACAAGCTAAGGCCCAGCAGGAAGCCCGGGAAGCCCAGGAGAGACAATACAAGAAATTGTGTAATCAACAGGAGGAGCAGTCGTGTATGCTCCGTGAAGTGGGAGAGGCCATTGCAATGTGGAAAAATGAGATGACGGAAGTACAAGGGAAACTAGCCGATATGGACATCAAATTCGAGAATCGTCTACATAACATCAATGAGAAGATGGAGGACTTTGAAAATCGTCTGCGGAAACTGGAGGTTAAGATGGTTTCCGGAACCAGCAGGTCTGAAGTCTCTGTACCGGCATGTGGGAACTTCAAGGTGCCTCCGTTTGACGGTACTTCCTCGTGGAATGCGTACAAGTTGCAGTTCGAGTCTGTCTGTCAGGCCAATGGATGGAGTGAAGAGGAGGCGAAGACAGCACTCACACTGGCTCTACGAGACGAAGCTCTCGCTGTACTGGAAGTCTTAGGTGATGAGAGGACATATGGCCGCCTACTTGAGGCGCTAGAGACTCGCTATGGAGACCGACATTTGGAGTACGTTTTCAGAGCACAGCTGAAGGATCGCAGCCAGGGCCGGAACGAGTCTCTGCAGAAGTGGGCCTTGGAGATAGAGACATTGGTGAGAAAGGCGTACCAGTCGGCATCCGCCTCTTTGGTAGACAGCATGCTACTTCAAGCTTTCATCGATGGTATTCGTGATATGGAAGTAAGAGCTGCTGTTCGATTGGGGCATCATGGAAGTTTGAAGGATGCAGTAGCTCATGCATTGGAGGTGGAGGCCGTACGTCGTGACTCGAAGCCACTTTCAGTGAGAAAGGTTTGTGCGAGTGAAGTGCCTTTCCGTGACCGCGAGTATTTACCGCGTTGTTATCAGTGTGGTGAACGCGGGCATTTGCGGTCCAGTTGTCCAAAAACGAAAAGGGCCCATAGAAGCGCCGATAGCACAAACCTTGGGAGGAAGCTGCGGAAGCCGGGGGACTTGGTCAATAGGCGTTCCGTTACGGATAGGGTTGGAGATAAACGCAATGGGTTGGAGGAGATACGCAGTGGCGTTCGTTGTAATGGACCATGGAAAAGCAACACGATGAGGCAGCAACATGACTGGAGAGTTAATAAATCGCAGTTCGATGAGGGTTCCCTAGTGTGGTTGCGTGACTCGCTACATCGTCGTTGGGAAGGACCATATAAGGTAGTGACCAGGATTAACGACGTCACGTATCGGATACAGAGAACCCACCGAAGCACATGCAAGGTTGTGCATATCGACCGGCTGGCCCGATACTATGGAGATAATCATGCTCGAGACGAGCACGTTTTAGAAGGGGGTAGTGGTTACGCCCCGGGGTCGAGAAACAACGGCTAGAATGCCGTAGAGGTACGTCGAACATTCGAGAGTCCTAAAGAACATTCCAGTATCCAAGTCGACGCATACAAACCACTACACAGTGCCTATATGCGTCAGAATGTAGTAGAAGGATCTCGAAAGATCGAGAAAAGTGTGGTATATTTCGGAAGCCACAAGTACACAAGTACTTACCTTACCTCACCACAAGTAGGTATAAACCTACTTACCTACTGTTGGGTGTAGGTATAAACACGCGAGCCGTCGACGCGACTCACAAGTAGGTATAAATCTACTTACCTACTGTTGGAGTAGGTATAAACACGCGAGCGGGCCGACGCGACGGTTAGGTATTTAATTATTATTATTAGAAGTCGACTCGAGAATGTACCTGAACCTACTCGAATGTTCTGGATTGTGTACCGTGGTATATAAAGAGCGACGATCGAGTCGGCGGGACAGTTTCAACTAAACAGCGATACAGTGAACATCAAGAGAGAAAATTAAAGAGTTAACAAGTGATTGTGTGATTGTAAAAGTGTTTATTAGCGGTTTTAGTTTAACGATTGTAATTAGTTTGTGTAATTACAGTGCCGAAATAAAGTGTAATTCTTGATTTTCGTAATAGTGTCATTTTTCTATCGGTACCCACCCCCCACGTACGTAACATTTGGTGTCAGAAGTGGGATAGAAAATGCCGATCACTCCACGAGATCAAGAACCGGAGGGCGTCCAGACCCGGAGCCAACGTGCAGCGGAGGGCTCTACGGCAGCCGTGGCTGGTCCATCTACTGTCACTGCACCGGCATCGTCACCAAGACCGAAGGCCGAGATTGACCTCAACACTATCCTGATTTTATTAAAGGAACAGTCCCGAGCCCAGGAGAGGCAGGCTAAAATACAGGAGGAGCAGTACATGAAGCTGTGTATCAGTCAGCGGGAAGCCGAGGAGAGACAAGCTAAGGCCCAGCGGGAAGCCGAGGAGAGACAAGCTAAGGCCCAGCGGGAAGCTCGAGAGACCCAAGAGGAACAATACAAGAAATTGTGTAAACAACAGGAGGATCAGTCGTGTATGCTCCGTGAAGTCCGAGAGTCCACAGCAGACTGCAGGAAACAAGAGATGGCGGAAGTCCAAGGGAAGTTGATGGATATGGACGTAAAATTCGACAGTCGTATACAGGACGTCAACGAAAAGGTAGAAGACCACGAGACACGTCTGCAGATCATGAAAAATGATTTCAAGAAACTGGAAGTCAAAGTGGCTACTGGTGCCTGCGGATCCGACATCTCTGTTCCAGGAGGAGGACGATTTAAGGTCCCCCCATTCGACGGCACTTCCTCGTGGACTGCATACAAACTACAGTTTGAGTCTGTCTCTCAGGCGAATGGGTGGAGTAAAGACCAGGCGAAGACAGCACTCACCTTGGCCTTGCGAGATGAAGCCCTCACTATACTGGAAGCATTGGGAAACGAGAGGACGTACGATCGCCTGCTTGAGGCTTTGGAGGCTCGATACGGCGATAAACATTTGGAGCATGTCTTCAGAGCCCAGTTGAAGGACCGGACCCAAGGACGTAACGAGTCTCTACAACAGTGGGCCTTGGAAATTGAAAAGCTGGTGAGAAAGGCGTACCAGACAGCGTCGGCCTCTTTTGTGGACAGCATGCTCGTACAGGCGTTCATTGACGGTATTCGTGAGTTGGAGGTAAGAGCTGCTGTTCGATTGGGGCATCATGTAAGCCTAAAGGACGCAGTTGCACATGCCTTGGAGGTAGAAGCTGTTCGACAAGACTCGCGGCCTTATAAATTGAGAGAGGTCTCTGTCAGTGAGCCGTCTTCTAAGAGCCGCGAATACAGTCCACGTTGCTACCGGTGTGGAGAAAGAGGGCACTTGCAGTCGAATTGCCCAAAAGGGAGCAACAGGCGGCGAAACCTGGATGCCAGTGCGAAATCTACTGACACTGGTGCAGCAGAGCCGCAGCAGGGAAACGAGTAATAGCCAGGACTAAGGGACGAGTACTGGCTGGTGGTCGAAATGTCCCAGTTGTGATCTCACAAGCAAACGACGGGAATAGTCTGGTCGTCAAAGGAGGAATTGGACGGATAGCATGTCACCTTACTATCGACACCGGAGCTTCTCGGACAGTAATCAGTTCTCGGCTACTTAAACACCTGACGAGAGATCACCTAGTCCGACCTAATAATCTAAACCTTCAAACGGCTACCGGTCAGTACATTTCCGTCCATGGGGAGCAAGAGGTGGAGATGAAGATAGCCGAAAGGAGTTATTGGCACAAAGTCATCGTCGCCAACATCGTTGATGACTGCATTATTGGGTTAGATTTTATGCGTAGATACAACTGTAAAATTGATGTTAAAGGTGGCGTCCTTAAAATTGGGGCTGATGAAATACCCATGGAAGGTGGCGTAAACGGGAATGTCTACTGTGCTCGAAGGACGGTTCTTCAGCCAAAGTCGCAAGCCTTAGTTCCAGTGAAATTGCCGTACTACACGGGACGAGGATCTCACCGCTGCGTATTAGTAGAAAAGCTAGATGATGACTGCCCTTGGATAACCGCTCGAACCATCGTTACAACATCATCTGCAGCATTTATAAGGGTCCTGAACCTGAGTGATACCAAATACGCATTGCAGAAGGGAACTCGTATAGGTACTTGCGAAGAGATTTCTTGGTTAAGAACGTGTCAAGGTACGGACGTGAACAAGAGGCTGCCAAATGGAGATATGGACTTGGGAAGTCTATTGGACAGTTGCCAAGAAGATCTCAGCATGGAAGAACGCACTAAGGCGCGTAATCTTTTGCTGAAGTATAGTGACGTCTTTTCTCTACATGATGGTGACATTGGAAGGACTGGAGTAGTTCAGCACGAAATTAACACTGGTGAGATCATGCCTATTAGACAGCGTCCTCGGCGAGTTCCAGTGGCTCGGGAAAAGGAAGTGGAAAGCATGATTGAGGAAATGCAGGGAAGCAGGGTGATCGAACCTTCGACCAGCCCTTGGTGTTCACCGGTCGTTTTAGTGAAGAAGAAAGGACGGCACATTGAGGTTTTGCGTAGACTACCGCCGACTTAATGATGTGACCAAGAAGGACAGTTATCCCTTGCCACGAATCGACGACACTTTGGATACTTTGAATGGGATGAAGTGGTTCTCCACGTTGGATTTGAAAAGTGGCTACTGGCAAGTAGAAATCAAGGAAGGAGACAAAGAGAAGACTGCCTTCTCAACTGGCAAGGGACTATGGCAGTTCAACGTCATGCCCTTTGGATTGTGTAATGCTCCAGCTACATTTGAGAGATTAATGGAACAAATACTAGCGGGACTACTTGGAGATACATGCCTCGTATATTTGGATGACATCATCATCATTGGCAGAGACTTCGACGATCACCTCGTCAAGCTAGAGCAAGTTTTCTCCAAATTACGAGACGCAAGACTTAAGCTTAGTCCCAAGAAGTGTTCGCTGTTTAAGCGTAAGGTGAACTATTTGGGCCATGTTATATCAGCAAATGGAATACAGACAGATCCTGAGAAGATTACTGCCGTAAAGGACTGGCCGATGCCAAAGGATAAGACTGCAGTAAGAGCCTTTCTGGGTCTTTGCTCGTACTACCGAAGGTTCGTTAAGAACTTCTCTGACATAGCCAAGCCACTACACCAGCTGACTGAAGAAAAGCGACCATTTGTCTGGACGGATCAGTGTGCTCTGGCATTCAACCACCTTAAAGAAAGGCTTTGTGAAACGCCTATTCTAGGATACCCGGCTCCTGACATGGACTTTATTGTTGACACCGATGCAAGTAACACGGGTATTGGAGGTGTCCTGTCACAGAAGAAGGGAGATCAGGAAGTTGTGATCGCTTACTTTAGTAAATCTCTATCGAAACCAGAGAGAAATTACTGCGTCACCCGGAGAGAACTGCTCGCTGTAGTAAAAACCTTACAGCATTTCAGCAAATATTTACTTGGCCGTAAGTTTCGTATCAGGACCGACCATGCAGCTTTGAAGTGGTTACTGGAGTTTAAAAATCCTGAAGGTCAAGTAGCTCGCTGGATTGAGCAACTCCAAGAGTATGACTTCCACATCGAACATCGCAGCGGAAAGTCACATGGAAATGCAGATGCCCTGTCCCGAAGACCCTGTCCGGACGATTGCAAGCATTGCTTGAGACAGGAGGATAAAGACTGCATCAGGATGTTGCGGACGGATTCAGTCAGCGATGAATGGAGTGACGACGCCATGAAACAAGCTCAGCAGGAAGACCCAGACATTAAACCCATTTTCGATTGGGTCAAATCTGGAGTACCTAAACCAAAATGGTGTGACGTCGCCCCATTGAGTACGACAACAAAAAGTTACTGGGCTCAGTGGAACAGTTTAATGATTCACAACGGTGTATTGTGCAGGAAATGGGAATCGACAAATGGAAAGGATGCCCATCTACAAGTGATTATCCCTAAGAAAAGGGTAAAAGATGTGCTTCGATCCTTTCATGACGATGTTTCCGGTGGACATCTTGGTGTGAAGCGGACATTAATGAAAATTCGGCAACGATTCTACTGGATTCATTGTCGCGAAGATGTCGA
The DNA here is from genome assembly GCA_012932125.1 of Conopomorpha cramerella. Taxonomy (NCBI): domain Eukaryota; kingdom Metazoa; phylum Arthropoda; class Insecta; order Lepidoptera; family Gracillariidae; genus Conopomorpha; species Conopomorpha cramerella. The sequence goes on from SJJU01070343.1 coordinate 23,294, forward strand.
GGACTGGTGTAGGAAATGTGTCAATTGTTCATCAGTCAAAGGGCCACATACTCGTAGTAGGGGTGCGCTAAAGGTGTACAATGTTGGGGCACCTTGGGAAAGGATAGCGTTGGACGTCGCGGGACCATTTCCAACATCTGATGCCGGAAATAAGTACATCCTGGTGATCATGGATTATTTTACCAAATGGCCCGAAGTGTTTGCCATTCCTAACCAGGAAGCTACGACAGTTGCGGAAAAATTGGTGATGGAGGTATTTTGTCGGTTTGGTGTCCCTCTCGAAATACACAGCGACCAAGGCAGAAACTTTGAATCCCAAGTGTTTCAAGAGACATGTAGAATCATGGGGATCCATAAGACGAAAACAACGCCATATCACCCGCAATCTGATGGAATGGTCGAAAGGTTCAACCAAACACTGGAACGACATTTGGCCGAGGTGGTTGATAGTCATCAAAAGGATTGGGATAGGCACATACCTCTTTTTCTGCTGTCGTACAGGTCGGCAACACATGAGAGCACAAACATGACTCCTGCATGTGCGAACGTTGGAAGAGAACTGCGGTTACCGGCAGATTTACTAACCGGAAGGCCCCCAGACACGCCTATGGCCATAACAGAATACGCGAGCGACTTACGAAATCGACTAGAAGATGTTCACCATCTTGTTCGAGATAATGGGCTTCAAGCCAGTAACAAAATGAAAACACGCTATGATCGTAAGTCTAATCAATCCGGATTCGAGGAAGGTTCGCAGGTGTGGCTGCACAACCCTTTGCGTAAAAAGGGAAAGTCTCCTAAATTGTCACCAAACTGGGAGGGCCCATATAAGGTGGTGACCAAGATCAACGATGTGACATATCGCATACAGAGAAATCACCGCAGCCCATGCAAGGTTGTGCACGTCGACCGGCTGGCCCGATACTATGTACCTCTAGATAATCATGCTCGAGACGAGCACGTTTTAGAAGGGGGTAGTGTTACGCCCCGGGGTCGAGAAACAACGGCTAGAATGCCGTAGAGATACGTCGAACATTCGAGAGGCCTAAAGAACATTCCAGTATCCAAGTCGACGCATACAAACCACTACACAGTGCGTATATGCGTCAGAATGTAGTAGAAGGATCTCGAAAGATCGAGAAAAGTGTGGTATATTTCGGAAGCCACAAGTACTTACCTCACCACAAGTAGGTATACACCTACTTACCTACTGTTGGGTGTAGGTATAAACACGCGAGCCGGCCGCCGCGACTCACAAGTAGGTATAAATCTACTTACCTACTGTTGGAGTAGGTATAAACACGCGAGCGGGCCGACGCGACGGTTAGGTATTTAATTATTATTATTAGAGGTCGACTCGAGAATGTACCTGAACCTACTCGAATGTTCTGGATTGTGTACCGTGGTATATAAAGAGCGACGATCGAGTCGGCGGGACAGTTTCAACTAAGCAGCGATACAGTGAACATCAAGAGAGAAAATTAAAGAGAGTTAACAAGTGATTGTGTGATTGTGAAATTGTTTATTAGCGGTTTTAATTTAACGATTGTAATTAGTTTGTGTAATTACAGTGCCGGAATAAAGTGTAATTCTTGATTTTCGTAATAGTGTCATTTTTCTATCGGTACTCACCCCCCACGTACGTAACAGTACTAAAGAGTTGTAATGTTTCGGACAACAAAGTTCTAATTTAATGGAACCTTTAATGATATTATAGAACAGATGCTATATGCATTTTAACCAAAATGCACTTATTTTGTTTTATTAGGATACGGTTCCCTTGATAAGGCTGTTCATACACGATGGTCGTTTTATGTATGATTTGTGATAGATGGTTAAGGTATACATACATACCTATTGTTTATTAAAACTAACACTACCAGAATCTCGGAGTGTTTTAGTAACGTTAATAAGAAGTTAGTACCTATAAAATTATATAGATTAATGCAGTATCAAAATCGCTTAAACCATTTACAAGTTATTGGTTATTTCTTTTAGTTCCATATTTCTAGTGTTAATATTACGATAAAATACACAGTTTTGATTAAGTTCTACCATTTCAAGACAAATGAAATGTCGTCTATACACAACCTTATTACATCCAAAAATAGGGCTCCACGTGTACGCCTAATTAGGCAACATGTTGCAGGTAGTGTGTGAATATTGTTGCATCTTACAATCACAGTGAGCGATTCGCTTCCCTGCAATAATAAGTCGACAACACTTATCAGGATAATGATCAAGGGTGCCCTTGATCGTTATTATTAGAATAGTGCTAAATACCTAGAAGACACGACACAGATGAAAAAGACCTCAATGTTATATATTATTAATTAATAAATATGATAAGTAGCGATAAATTTAACTACAAATTACCATTATTCAGATTGTAAGATAGTACCTACATACTAGAAGATATCGAAGTTAACATAATCAGTGTTTGGCATGTGACATAGAGTAAACAAAGAAAGTATAATATTTCACTGAGTCAGACTGTAAGCTGCACCGAGCGCTACCAATAAGGTATGGTGGAGACGGTTTGCTCTCCTTACCTCCGATCACCCGTTGCTAAGCAAATTAAATAATTATCATATGGATGATCGTACGTGTCTTTCATGTTTGAAGTAATTTTAAAAAAACAGTTTTAAAATATGTATCTATCAATGTTCATGATTATATGTTTACTGTTCTTAACGAAATACATAACATTAGGTTGAAACTTTTTCTTCGTGAAATATGTGAATAATAATGCTACATTATTTGATAATTCTAGTTTACTAAAAGTGATTTAATTATCAATAGATTTTCATTAGGTACACTAAAATGTTGTATTGTCCAAGTTTAAAATAGTTGTACAAAACAAAGAGCGTAAGCAGAACATCCTGGAATGCATGGGTGACTGAGTCACCGATGTCGACCTATGTGATTCATTCTTGCATTGATTTTGTCTAGAAAAGACGTGTAAAAGTATTGCTTAAATTTTACGTACAAACATATTTTATTTTATTAGATCATCGAAAACTAGATTTATTGGTTAAACTATCGTAAAATGTTTGTTGTGTACCGAGGCAATCGGCTTAATCACATTAGTTAGATGATCGTAATACTTCATGGTACCGAGGCAAACGGCTTAACCATTCAATGGTTAGGTATCCTGCAAGTTTTACGAACATCGAGGCAATCGGCTTAACTAACAACTGTGGTTAGGTACCTATAACAAATTACTAATGAAAGTTGAGGCAACCAGCCTAACCAAATAATCAAAGTGTTTAGATGTCTATGAAATAGTTTGGAAGTATGTAAATTCATTTGTGGACTGATTCATACTGTGCAACTTCGTAATGTGATAACGTGACCTGTCTTTTACGAGTTCCAATGAGGTAAGTTTCATAATCTTGTAGAATTACGTATCTTTAGTTAGTTGTACGTTGATTAAACAATAAAGTTTAAAAGCAGTAGTCGGTCGCTAATGTGCTTTATTATAAAAACGTTAGGTCGAAGCGGATAAACAGAACCTGTCCATGTCCACCATACCGGCCACGAACAACGAAGGATAAAGATAAGGGTAGTATCCATACCTCCGCTTGTATATATAGCGGGCGAATTTTCGCTGTATGCGCTCGATCATAGTGGTATACTTAGCCTCGTACGGGTCCCACGTTATTGCGTCAAATTCGAGCTTGCTACGAACGTAAGCGTTGTAAAGCAAGATGGCAGTTCTCATGTTAGGGAAGCTCGAGGCACTACGCATGACGAACCCCAATGCTTTGTTCGCGCTTTTACAACATGCTATAATATGAGTATGGAATGTCAAGTGCTTGTCCAATACCACTCCCAGATCACGTATTTCAGCAACTCTCTCGATCACAGTGCCCGACAATGTGTATCCAAATTGAACTTCAGAGTGGAGTCTACTAAATGTCATTATTTTGCACTTATTAACATTAAATTGCAGTTCATTTAGGTTACTCCAATCCGACACCGCGTCAATGTCCTCCTGCATTTTCAAGCAATCCCTTGTATCTCTTACTGAACGATACACCTTAAGGTCGTCTGCAAACAGAAGACATTTACTAGCCCTTAACACATCAGGTAGGTCATTTATCATTAGGGCAAATAGAATAGGGCCCAACGTACTGCCCTGACTTACTCCGGATCGTGTAAAGTAATATTCAGAGCGATATGAATCTATCTGCACATATTGCCTACGATCACCAAGATAGCTGGCTATTAACTGCAATAGAGCATTACTGAATCCGCATTTAGCCAGCTTCAGTAACAGTATGTCATTATTAACGACATCGAAGGCTTTTCGGAAATCGAAGAACGCCGTGTCAACCTGACAGCCCTCATCCATTTGGCTAAGTGAGGAGTCGACGAAGCAGACATGGTTGGTTGTCGTCGAGCGACCTTTACGGAAACCATGCTGTACATTATTGAGCACAGGTTCCACTTGCTTGGTTATTTGTGAATTGAGGAGTTGCTCAAACAATTTACCGAACACGCATAACACAGCTATAGGTCTATGCTCCGATATTGCAGCAGAGTTGCTCTTAGGTATTGGCGTTACTCGTGAAAGCTTCCAGATGTTAGGGTACACTTTGTTGGAGATTGAACTATTGAACAAATGTAATAAGGGCTTCATCAATACATGAATGCAATCTTTGATTAGAAAGGCAGGTATGCCGTCTGGTCCGGGTGCAGAACTACTGTTGATATGGCGCATTGCGCGGAGCAAATCCACCTCAGTAAGAACGCAAAGCTCGACACATAGAGTACCGGCACCACTGGCAGCAGCCTCCCGCGCAGCGCTATTGGCGTCAAGTCGGGGGATACTGTCTTTGAAAACTGACTTAAAATAAGCAGCAAAAGCGTCAACTGCACCCTGGCCCGTCACGGTAAGGCCGTCCGACTCATATTCCAGATTAAGCTTCCGGTTTTTTCTCAAGTCTCTAACATATTGCCAGAATGTCGATGGATTTTTACATATATTTTTTTCAACCATTTTTATGTAATTACAATGTGCAATATTGATAAGGTATTTAATATGGGAGCGGTAGTATTTGTACACACCAAGATTAAACTCTAAACCTAAACGTTTATACTTCTTAAGGTGAAAATATTTTATTTTTAATTTATTCCGTATCTCACCATCAAACCATGGTGGATACATTTTCCCCGTTCTCACAACCGATATTCTTTTTTTTATAGGCACATGTACGCTTATAAGGCTGTTAAGTTTGTAGTAAAATGCATCAACTGCAGAATCAACAGAATCACAACAAAGAACATCATTCCAATCCACTTGTGAAAGTGACACGTAGAGTTGGGTTAAGTCAGCTTTACGAAAGTTCCACTGAGGTGGAGCTTCATGCAAAGGCTGCTCAGAGGGGCTGCATGATAATAGGGAAACAGTTCGATTTTGAGTGACACTAATGATAACTTCCATTGGTGGATGATATGCATCTGGAGGTACAATTGGGTCTACATCTCCGGTTACACATATTGTTTGAGAATCGAGGTTAGACAGTACAAGATCCAATATACCACCACGAGAGTTCGTTACACGGTTGTGCTGTTTAAATTTACAAAAATCCATAAAATTATCAACTTGTTGCTTAAGACTAACATTACAAGAATTAAGGTTAAAATCTCCTAATATGACCACATCTAGTGTGGAGTAACGACATACTACATGTTCAATGCAGGAAAGAACATCTAGATACTGTTTGTCGTTGTAGCTAGGTGGTAGATAAACTACACAAACAATGAATTTAACATTATTCCGAGAAATAATAACTACCAAGAGTTCTTTATCGTCTGTCAGGCCTATTATGTCAGTTACGAGGGATGCAGTATACTTGTGATGTATGGCAAGCAGTACACCGCCCCATCCAACATCACCTAGTCGGTCTTTCCGGAAAACATTGTAATATGGCGGAAATAACTCACTATTAACAACTGAACTGTTAAGAAATGTCTCTGTCAATGCTATTACTTGATAATCCATTGCCGATACATTATCATAACAGAGCAAGGTTTTGCTTCTCAAGCCACGAACATTCTGATAGAAGAGACAGACTTTTTTCTTTCTAATTCTTGGGTTGCTGCTTTTGCCCACGAAATGTCTGTCGCCACGGCCTAACACAGATACCGCTAGCCCAGTGCGTAGGTGACATAACAGTTTGCACATGCTTGTCAGGTATAGAAAGCTTAAATGAAGCATAGTTACCACGAGCTTTTAGAACTTCAACGGAAGTCAGCTCATCTCCACATATGGCGTTTAAGTGAGTTTGTACCTGCTCAGCAGTCGTATCAAGTTTCAGATAAAACAAATGCAAGTACCGAAACCGTTCTGCAGCAACAAGTCGAGAAGACCCGGCGCACAGTGGTTCGATCCCATACAAGAGGTTGGACATAGGATACTTGAAACATAAAGTTTGATTTCTGACCAAAAAAAAAATACCACGACGTTCCTCTATTAAAAAGTAACAATATTGTTAGAATCAAGTTTTTGGATAAAAGCCATAGTTTAGGAATAAAAAAATAAAAACCATTTATTTTGTATGGAGAGTACTGAAAAAATGGATGTATCTCACGATTCCCTACTTGTTTCTCGTCAGGGTTTTCTGTGCTGTTTAAAGGCATTATTTACAACATATTTTGCCTGGACACATGGTGCATCAAATGTGCACTTTTTGTGTTATGATGACTTCGAGAAAAATAATTTGGACTTCTCATTTTATGAGTTTTTTTTATTATTTTGCGAAAACAAAATTACCGTTGCACTTTCCCAATAAAAAGCAAGAATAATGGTAGACTAAGTTTTTTCGCTAAAGTCGATAGTTTTTTAGATATGTAAGGTAGATGTGTGACTGCGCTCACACGAATAAGCGAGTCATTAAACCAGTATGCAACCGAACTCGTTGTTTGTTGGACGTCCGAGAGATTCCCGTTCCACCTTATCACATACTTAACACGTGGCGACGAAGAAAAAATACAATGTTTAGTGGGTTTAGTGTTCCATTGTCCTCTTTTGATCATGAATCCCAGAACTGGGATAGCTACAAATCCAGAATAACACAGTGGTGCATCGCTCACGACATTACCGATAGTGCGGACAAAGCTAAAATAAAACGAAGAGCGGTTTTACTAAGTGCCTTCTCGGAACAAACGTACAGATTAGCCAGTAATTTGGCTTTGCCGAATAAAATAGAAGACTTGGATTACGATTGCATCGTAACTCTCCTGGATGATCACTTCACTCCCAAACGTGTGGGGTTTTCCGAGAAACACCATTTTTATTCGGCGGTACAGCAGCTCGGAGAGACGCATACTCAGTGGGCGGCGCGTGTCAGGGGATTGGCGGCGCACTGTGGATTTAAAAGCCTTGAAGAGGCCCTCGTGGATAAATTCCTCATGGGTATGGTAGCTGGCCCGGAGCGAGACAAATTGTTCGCGCAGGAGCAGCAGGGACTGACGTTGGCTAAGGCGCTGGACATGGCCGAGAGCGTGAGGTGTGCACGGCAGGCAGCGGCCAGCGCAGGCCCGTCTCCGGCTCAGCAGGGAGACGTCGTGTTCAACGTTACCAGCAAGGCTAAGTGTAGTGTGTGCGGGTACGCCAATCATCAAGCCGATAAGTGTCGCTTTAAGAATTATAAATGTAAAAAGTGCGGTAAAAAGGGTCATTTGCGCAAGATGTGCTTAGCTAAAGACACGGTCAGTTTTGTTAAGCAAGGCACAGTGGAGGAGGATGACGACGACGGTAAGTCCATCTTTAACATACGCTGTGTAAAAGGAAAACCTATGACCGAACTAATTTCGATTGGTGATAAATTTATCGAGTTCGAAATCGACAGCGGATCAGCTGTTAGCTTGATTTCGGAAGAAATGTATAAAAATAGTTTCAAGCATTTGCCTATATTCACTAATAAAAACAAATTAGTTAGCTATTCAGGTAGCCACATCAAATGCTTAGGTATAATTAATGTCGAAATATTATACAAACGCCAGAAACATAGTCTCAAGTTACATATAGTGCGTAATGGCGGACCTCCGTTACTGGGCCGTGATTTTATACATTATTTCAATTTAGAATTAGTGCAGGGTGTAAATTACATTAATGGTACAGAAGAAATAATAAGGAATATATTTAAATTATCCTAAATTGTGTTGTTCGTGGCGAGTCTAGGTGTCTAAAACGAGGCCGCGACGGCGTGCGCGAGACGTCCGACCGGACAAACTTGTGTCCCCACCACGATAAAGCCGACCCACAACCCTACTGGGACTTAACGGCACACAACGGCCACTTCGCACTCGGATCCAGACCGCTGCGCCGACAGTGACAAGACTCACCTACGTGAACTCCTTGCGGAGTTTGTGCCAGCGGTGCGCAAACCGCTTGAACGCCTCGAAGTTCTCCTGTGACTGGACTAACTCCAGTAAGTACGCAGCCCCGGGGGACGACAGCTTGAGGCTGCCCAGGAGCTCTTCCCTTTCCGCGGCCCACAGCGAGCACTCCCACAGCGCATGGTCCCGCGTCTCCTGCGGAGCCCCACAAGGACACTCCGGGGATTCGCGGAGAGCCATGCGGTGCAGGCGAGCGTTGAAACATCCGTGCCCGGTCAGCAGCTGACTCGTCTCGTAGTCCGGGTGCACCCAGGTCATACGCAGCCTGCCGGCCGCATCCGGGAAAAACTGAAAGAGATCCCGGCCGTCATCGCTGGAAGTCCACCTTTCATTCCATTTTCCCTCAACCTCCTCCCTAACGACCCGAGAGTGCCTCCCTCGCTCCTTGCTGGGAAGTTCGGAGCCCTCTCTGCCCACGCGTCCTGCACGGATAACCTCCAGGTCGGCAGGAAGGACGCCCGCCAACACTGGCAAAGCGGCGGTGCTGCACGACCTGTAGGCCTTCGTTAATAATATGAGCGCCGGCCTTTGGCCCCGCAAAAGGCACCGTCCAGTGGCAAATAAGCTGCAGCGATGACTCCACACTGCAGCCGCATAGGTCACGACCGCCACAAATGTGCCCTGGTAGAGGACCCGCAACGCCCGGTACTGGGCGCCCCAGGAAGTCCCAGAAATGCGGGCCATCTTACCAAAGCAGTCGGCGGCCTTTTGAACTATATGCGCCGCGTGCTGCAGGTAAGTCATCGCCTCGTCAATGACGACACCTAGGTATTGAGCCGAAGTGACGTTCGCGATGGAGGTTCCTTCCATTTTGACCGTAGGGGGGCGCATGAATTTTCCCTTTACAGTCATCGTCATAGATTTCGACGGGGAGAAGGCCAAACGATTTCGCCTTCCCCACTCAGACATTTGAGCAAGAATCCGTGAAGCGGATCGCTCTATCGCGGCACGAGACGACTCCTCGATCACGATCGTCACATCGTCGGCGTATGCCAGCAGGCTAACTCCATCAGGTCCGGGCTGGCGCAGGAGATCGTCGACCAAGAGGTTCCACAGAGCCGGACCCAAGCCTGAGCCTTGAGGACATCCCATAGTGGAGGCCTTCCACACCACACCGCCGCCGATGAACATGCCCACACGACGGCCCGTAAAATAGCTGACCAACATGCGGTACATGTTGGGAGCTATTCCCGACTGCCTCGCTTTAAGCAGGATCATCGGCCACCATGCGTTGTCGAAGGCGCCCGAGATATCCAAAAAGATCAGCTGGACGTATTTCGCGGGTGAATGCTGAACTAAGCAGCTAAGCGCCTGCAGCGCGGTCACGGTAGAGCGACCAACCGTAAACCCGTGCTGCAGGGGCGACAAATTACGGAATAAGCAAGGAGCGCAGGATAAAAACACCCTCTCTAAAATTTTCCCTAGTATGGGTAACAAAGTGACCGGCTTATAAGCCTTGGGGTCGCTAGGGAGCTTACCATTCCCCTTCGGGATCACAACTAACTTACCCGACTTCCAGAGGTCCGGGAAGTCCCCCTCCTCGACGCACTTGCTGTAAAGCAACTGCATTTCACTGGAAGTGGCCTTCCAGGCCTTTTTTACAATGACGGCCGGCAACCCGTCCAGCCCCGGTGCGGTGTTCGGGAGACGACGTATAATCTGGGCCAGCTTGTCGGCGGAGACGGGCGAGGCGTCTACCCCGGACGGCGAGAACGCAGTTGCTAATCGGACGCGGGTGTGGTACCCGCTGTCGGTCGCGGAAAGAGGGCAGTATAAGCTGAAGATCGCGAAATGCGAGAGGTGTTCCGTAAAAACAATGATCCGATTCTGAAATGTATTGTGTTGTATATAATTAGTCCAGTTGCCCCCCTAGCAAAGCACTCCAAGAAAGAAGATATAATCAGGCACTGTGATTGGTTGAAACAAGCTAAGTCGCACGCTGCCGCTGTGACATAGCAGCTAATCACAGCGCGGATTTGTTAAATATCGTGTCTTTCATGATGCACGTGCTAGGACTGCTGGTGGTGTCATGTGGCCTTGCTTAATAATGAAACATTGTACAATGTCAGAATTTTAGTCTAGGTCAAAATCCACAGGGTTGGAAGGTTTTAATATAGTAGGTATAGATGGGTAGGTTTACCTATACCTACTGTGTGTAAAAGGATTCCGAGCAATGATCCAATAAACCTTGTTGGGCTGGTCAATATGACCAACTTTTACTCTGGCGACAAAGCGGGAATTTTTTTTCATCTACCTTCCTACAGACTGCTCCCGATCAGTTATAATATGGTTATACCTAGGTACCTACCCTATAAAAATAGTTTGAATTCTGAGAAATTAGCCAAGTTTAGTATTTACTTAGTATAGGTACATAAGGCAAGGTATACCTGCCCAAGGTATACCTACATATTTTAGAACAACTTCGAGAACGGTGCCGTGTACCTACTGAAATCGGTTCCGGTAGAACATGTTCATTGAACATGACCTTGGTTTTCTCCAAGTTCCTCCGTAGAGAAGAATCAGCTAGGTCATTCAACATCAATAGGTACCTAATGAAAAAGTGTGCTCCATCGTGGACCACATCGCATCAGGCAGGATGGTGGTCAAACATTTGTTCATAGTGATACATCAGTTGAAGGTCCTGCAGAGTTTCGTGTGTGTCGTCTGCAAATCGCAAGTGATAGATGTGTTCGCTATTGATGTTGATGCCACGTCCTTTCCAATGCAGCGTCTTGAACATATCCTCCATTGCATTTGTGAACAATTTCGGGGAAATAACATCCCCTTGTCTCACTCCTCGATGCAACGGTATGGGACTTGTCTGCTGATTTTGTACTTGGGCGGACATGGTGGCAGCCTCGTAGAAGCATCTTATCACTTGGATGTATCGCCAGTCAACTTGGCAACGCTGCAGAGACTCCAGAACGGACCAGATCTCAACAGAGTCAATGGCCTTCTCAGGACGAGGTGAACAGAAGAAATCAGCTGGGTTGGGCAGCATTTGGGAAGTTACGTCGAGTCTTAACATCAGCGATCCCACAGTGCCTGAAGACAAAACTCCTTCAATCAGTGTGTCCTACCTGTAATGACATACGGAGCTGAGACGTGGACACTGACGGCACGGCTGGCCCACAAGCTCAAAGGCGCACAGCGTGCTATGGAAAGGGCTTTGCTCGTCGTTTCTCTGAAGGATCGAATCAGAAATGAAGTGATCCGACAGAGAACCAAAGTCATCGACATGACTCATCTTTTTAGCAAGCTGAAGTGGCGGTGGACCGGCGATATTAGCCGTAGAACCCATGACCGTTGGGGGAAACGAATTCTCGAGTGGAGACCGCGTCTCGGGAAACGTAGTGTACGCCCTCTGGCAAGGTGACATTGCATTATGTATGTGTGGTGTGAGTGTCACCTCACAGATTTGATGATATACGCAATATGGCTGGCAGAAAATGGATGCGAGAAGCCGAGAGAAAACAGATCACAGTAGTGGCGTGCAATTGGAGAGGACTATGTCGAGCAGTGGACAAGTACCCATACTTGTCCGAGAGAGAACAATGCCCACATTGTTCTCTCTCGGATTCGCGCTAGGGATGACTGATCTGGATCAATAACTAGTGTACACCAGAATGGCGGGTGTGTAACTAATCAAATTCGATTGAGATTTTTAAGTGGGAGTCGATTTTCTCGTAAACTAGGATACGTACAGCTACGTAACACGTAGGTACACTATTTTGGTAGGTATATAATAGTCCAGCATTTGTTTGATGTGGCTCAGGCTGGCTGGACAAATCTTCAAAATGGGTCACAAATAAGCAGGTCAATATGTCTCTGCTGAAGAGTATAGGACACAGCTTTAGTGTTGTATCCCTGGCGATTGTTTCCACTGCGAAATCGATTCTCTTCTGCAAAGGTTGCCATACAGTGGTAATTTTGAATTTTCTGTGCTTTTTCACAATGTCTACTTTTGTTTCGTCGACTACATTTCACTATTGCTTCGTAGATAAAGATGTAACTACACAGGAGGTTTGTACCAAATTAAAGTCTATTGCTCAGGGTCCTTTTACATGTAGTATATAATGTAAGCAGCAATG
>SJJU01070346.1:0-21760 GCA_012932125.1 Conopomorpha cramerella
ACACATCGTTGACGACACTGATTTTAACGATTTACAATTATCTCCAGTATCTGTCGTGTAATATCAACGTGGATATGATAAAGTACTATCAAATAAAATTCAATAGCCTTTATTATTTTCTAACGATTAGACTATAAAACCTATTAAAGGAAATGATTTATGGTCTGTTCAAGAAAGTGTTACTACTGTACGGGTAAACCGCACAATGTGCATATTTTGTAATTTTGTCAACACTTAATAATTTTATTACTGAGCATTGTACTTTGGGTATAAATAGCCTAATATTTTGATATTTGGGTGGCAGTTTAAGATTGACGCTAATACGTCTCACATCTGCGTTTAAATCTCTGCTCCACCACCTCAACATACAACGGCACTTTGGACTATACAGTGATCCGGCTCTAAGGACCACGTAGTAAATAGATCGAAATATTGACAAAATTACAAAATATGCACATTGTGCGGTTTACCCGTACAACTACACTATAATCAGTGTTATATATAAATAAATAAATAAATTATAATTTACTCAGTGGTATCTCGTTATAACTTACAAAATTGCAACCTCGAGAAAAAATTATGAATGGGCGAATCCAACTATTTGTGAGAATATTCGTAGTGAGTATTACATCCTACGTAAATAAATGTACTTATCAGATGCACGAGAGTGGGTGATGTGTAGGTGTCGGTTGTGTACCTGTGTCTGCGGCTTGAGGCGCGGCGCCCCGCAGCTGCACTGGTCGGGGCAGAGGCAGCCGCTGTCGAAGGCGCGGCCCGAGGCCAGGTCGCCCAGGTGCCCCGGCGGCCGGGCCGCGTCGCGCGGCGGCCGCAGCGCCGACGCGTCGCTCTGCGAGCGCTGGTGGCCGCGCCGCGCCGCCCCGCCCGCCCCCGACCCCGCCCCCGCCGGCGGCCGGATCTCCTCCGCCAGGATGGAGTCCCTCAGCTGCACGGCGCGCGACCGCTTGTCCTCGCCGCCGAAGGCCGTCAGCAGCCACGCCAGCCGCAGCGAGAACTCGCTGCTACCCTTACACCGCGACACAAAGTAAGGGCGCAAAACCTCCGCCACGTTACTCATCTCTATGTACATGACCGCCAGCTGGGGCAGGTAAAAGTCCACTTCCTCGTGCGGGAAGGAAAACAACTTGTTAGCGAGGTACGACTGCACTCCGGGCTCTTTGCAATGGAACAGGTACGAGAGCGCCATACTCATATCGAAAAGTTCACTCTCGAATAATCTGAGCAGAATGTCTTTATGTTTGGTAGATTCACTTTCGGTGGTATGTGAGGGCGGCGCGGGCTGGGCGGGCTGGGCGGGCAGAGGTTCGGGCGGCTGGGGCGGCGGCGCGAGCGCGACGTCGGGCGGCTCGGGCGGCTTGTCGCAGTCCTCCGGGTTGCCGGAGTCCAGAGACTCGCGCGAGCGCGCGGCCGCGGGCACGGGCCGCTCGTCGGCGTCGGGCGGCGTGTGGATGCCGGAGTCGTCGGAGCCGGCGGGCACGTCGGGCGGCAGCGCCAGCCGCGGCGCCGCCGTCTCCCGGAGCCCACCGCCCTCGGGCGAAGTAGGCGTAATGTCCTCTGGGATCCTCTGTAGCACAGAGTCCAGAGAACGGTTTCGCTGGTGGCCGCATCCTGGCGGCGGACCGCTCGACCCGGTCACGCGTCTGTCGACAAACAAACAAATCCGTCAGCTGATTGCTTACGCGCACCACAAAAACACCACTGCACAAAAACTATCTAATGAAAAACGTCGTACCCACGACAGCAGTCTGCCAGATATATTTTTTGTACTTTTACGACTCTTTGAACCATGTTTGTGTAAACACGTAAAGCGCTTTGGTTTACATATTTTATAAATATTAATTGAACACTATAGAGAATATCGCGAGTAGCCGTCCGCGCAGTGGCACACGTCGGCGCGGAGTGTCGGCGGCGCGGCGGTGTCGGGAGCGCAACAAACAAATCACGGCACGTCGCTCGCGAGAACGGGCAGTCGGTACACGCGCCGCCACGGCCGAAGCTATACTGAACTATTTTACGTAACAGCAGGCACGCAGCGCTGCATTCCACTCCAATAAGGATAAGTTATTGCGCGACGCGCGCGGCCGCCCGCTGCCCCTCGGCCGCACGTTACGTCCACAAGAATGGGGCATCAAACACAACACGCTCTTCAACGTGCGAAAAATCGTTTACGCACTCCTCCGTAACGACATATTGCTAATGGCCACTTGTTCAAACAACCATGTTCTTACAAGTCTCTTAGCAAACATTCGCAATGTTTTGTTTTGTACCTACACTCGTGATATTCACAATAAAAATATTATCTACTTGTACAATTAACGTGTAACTTTCATACATACTTATTATTCAAATTCGATTCTAATCATCAACAGTGTTGACGATCATACGCTACGCAGTTTATCAGTTTATACCAAAGTTACAAGAGTAAATGTACCTACATAGGATCGTACAAGCATTTGTCCAGAAATTCCAGAAATTTGCATAAACTACATTAGCTGATAAAACGTGCATAATCTATCCTAATAACGTAAAACAAACACGCGGCTACAGTAAATATATGACTAAAATTAATTAGCGAGAGTGGTTTTTGAGAGAGGCTGCATTACCGGGCATTCAAATAGCAAACGTGTACCACTTTACAAACCGTATGAACATGACATAATCAAATATTGCTGGCACATTCCGCGCGTCTAGAGAAAGCGGTTGATGCCCCCGAAAGTTTTAGCAAACGAGCGACTTGCAGCTACATCCACGGCGTGCGAAAGTGACCAACAAACCAGCAAATGGCAAGTGTGACGTGATTTTATGAAAACCATCCGAGCAAATCCGAATGAGTGCCATTCACGTCGTACAAAAAGAAAATCCTACACCTACCAGATGTACGCACGCAGTAAATTGAAACAACACAAACAAACATAATCTGAATATCTGAATCCGACGAAAGAAAAAGCGTCTGTGGTCCAGTTGGCCGGATACTTGACTTGTAACCGGGAGGTCGCGAATCTGGCTACTGGAAGTGTACTAATGGGACTCTTGTTCAGAGCCTATGTACGCAACGCAACGCTCGTACGGTGAAGGACAACATCGTGATGAAACCCGCACACCAAAAGGTGTATGAACACTATAACGGCGATGGGCTCACCCGTTGTCACGTTGGGTTAGATACGCGCGCGTGAACTGTGGTCATTTGCTTTAGCAAGTGCCTCTGCCTACCCGGCTTTGGGGTTAAAAAGCGTGAAGTGTATATATGTGTATATATACACCAAGAATTTCAATTAGAGTTCTAATCGGCATCCAGGCATCGCACAACACAATGTAAACAGATGAAATGTAGGTAGGTAGCCACCGTCTAATAATAAATCCCGTTGGCTTAGCAGGGAAGTGAAGGAAGTGAGGAGGAAGTGGTCACGGAATTAGCAGCGCATTCCTTACGGGGCAACGCCGGCGCGTGATGGGCACGCCGATTATCACGGCAAGTTTATTTAAAAAAAAAACCCGTAACAAACACATATGGCCGCCAGTTACGTACGGCACTCTGCGGTATGCTACATGATATAAAAAAAAATCTATGAATGACTCCCGTTGAAAAGGGAACCTTAACGAAAGTAGCGTATAGAAATCGCCGCGTTGAAGTACAAAAAAAAGGTTATTTTTGTTGACTACAAAAAGTTCTTACTTCATTCATGAGCGGCGTTTATTTGTAAGTTTTATTTCAAATCCGTTTAACAATGTAGGAAATGGAGATCTTACTAATATTACAAATGCAAACGTTTCTGATGTTTGTTACTTCTTCACGGTTAAATTAAAAGAAAATATTAAAAGTTTAAAACTGGTATTATAGCGCGAAAACTCAATGGTTATCTTTGGTTAATTTTCGCGCTATAATAACCGTTTTAAAATTTTAATATCAAGTCAGTGCGCGTTTCCTTAAAAAAAAAAGAATTACAAAACGATTTCTAAAATTACCACGAGAATGTAATAAACATGTTTGCACAGCTAATTTATTTTCCTTTGATAATATTATTTTACTTTGATGATATTTGTGTTACTAACAGGTGTTCATGCACAGGAATATCATGCACATTCAATTATTTGCTATTGTTAATTAATAACATGAGCATTGTATCAGCTAATACCAGGCAAATAAGACACAGATTCGCATATCTCACCACAATATTGACAATCGCTAATGAGTTTTCATGAAACGCATACATGACGGGCCCGTTGGTGTAGTGGTCAGCATGTCTGCCCCTGTTCCGTAAGGTCGTGGGTTCCATTCACACCGCTGATAGGTATTTAGGTGAAGAGCTTTTAAATACTTGATGGATGCGTCTGGGTGTTTTATTTATAGAAGTATGTCAAAAAAAAAATTAAGTAAGTATATTTCGTTGTCTGAATTCCACAACACAAGTGCTTTAGTTACTTAACATGGTATTAACGTTTAATACAACAAGACTAAGATTTTCTCTTGGATTTTAAATTCTAATGACATGAATCTAACTACTTACGTGGTTTCGCTAAAAGAATATCAGTATAAAAAATGTTTACCTAATAACTACGCCCTACACCCTTATCCCACACCCGTATATGGTGGTAACATTTTTAGCTCCAAAAAAATCAAATTTATTTAAATCGAATCTAATCTTCTGGACTGGTCTCCTACCTAATTCCCCATGCCTATATTGATGACTTATCACCACATTTTGAATGAATCCAGTTTTTGTAAAATATATTTTTCATTGCAATCTTCTAAAATGTACTTGATCCCTAGACACTTTTGATGTGTGTAGATGTCGCTAGTAGGTGTCCACGGTGACTTGTCAGTTACATTTTAGTACGTTTTTAATTATATACTCGGACCCGGTGGCCCGGAGATTTTTACGGCTAACTCCCGTTCCCGTGGGAATTTTCCAATATCGTCTCACAACTACGCTTTATGTTTACAAAGATACCTGTATCCCAAATTTCAAGCGTCTCACTTGAGCAGTTTAGATTTTTCACACAAAAGGATTTTCTCGTTAATTCCTGTTCCCGTGGGAATATTGGGAATATCATTCTTGGTGCACCCCTACGATAACTAAGCTACGTCCGTTCCAAATTTCAAGTGCCTAGGTTTAGCCGTTTGGGCTGTGCGTTGATATGTCAGTCAGTCAGTCAGCTTCCATCTATCCTTTTTTATATTTAGACTAGTGGACTCGATAGACGTTGTCCTGTCTTTTACTATTAATATGAATATAAAATTAGTATAACCTCCAGGGTGGCCTGTGCCCAGCATTGAATGTCACGAAATATAAACTATCATATCGCTCAAATTGGACGAAATTACACATAAACGCCAACTTTTGAGAATATCGGTAGCCTTGGTGAAGAGTTCATTGGGAACAAACATCATGACACTGGATTTTTATATATTAAGATAGTAAGTTATTTAAAATTCAGACACTTTCGTAACATGTTAACAAACAATTAAAATAATTTACAATCACCTTCAATACTGACTGTTCGAAGTTAGTAATTTCTTTAACATTAATCTCCCTTAATACAGCTGGCGCCATCTGTCATAACTAAGAGAAACAAAATTCCCTGATAATTCCCCATTTGTTGGACAACAATATAAATATAAATATTTTTAAAATAACACACACATTGCCTTCATCCCATGTTAAGTAGCTAAAGCACTTGTGTTATGGAAATCAGACAACGAGATAAATATTTACTTAAATACTTTTTTTTTTCTTTTAAATACATACTTATATAAATAAAACACCCAGACACACCCAACAAGTATTTAAAAGCTCATCACCTAAATACCTGCAAGCGGTGGGAATCGAACCCACGATCCTACGGGGCAGAGGCAGACATGCTGACCACTACACCAACGGGCCCGTCTATAACAATAAAGCCTCATAACAGTAATATAGTTTACTGTTATGGTAATCTACTCTAGTGCTATAGTATGTACTATGAGTAACTGAGCACGAAGTCCAGAACGTCGCGCAATCGAATAATGAATGACTCACAGTGTTTTGATAAAACGTTACGATATATATTTATATTATATGAGCGCGCGACGACGTCGCCGTCCACCTCGCCTGGGGCTTCATTGGCCTCGCATACTAAATTCATTATTTCATAATTGAAGACCAAATACATGATACAAGAAGCGCTTATATGTTCAGCAGGGTATGCAATTTCATAATCAAAATATGGTCAGTGAAAGACAATTCAGGTATCGAAATACAATGATTTCTGTCATCAAAAACGATTTCCATCAGACGCTGGAATAAATTATCATTAATGCTGAGGTAAATTCATGTAGGTACGTATACGAATAATCGGTAATGTTGCGGTACTGATATGACATCTAGATATCACGACATCTAGAATATAACATAGCTGATTATAAAATACAGACAGATTTATAATTAACTAGTGGACTCCTCGCGATTACATTCGCGTAATTTCAGTTCTTCATACAAACTATAACGTCCTCTATATAGCGACGCGACCACAGTGGCGTGCAATTGGAGAGGCCTATGTCCAGCAGTGGACAAATATGGGCTGATGATGATGATGAAGCACAACTAGACCTGCAAGCCGCGTCGACCGCCCTCAGCCTGTCTCTTTTCCACCAAAATACATAGAAAACGATGTATTTCTGAATTCAAAGTATCACTTTTACTACTAATTTGACAGTTTGAATTCAGATATACGCAGTAAGGGACAGAAGATATTGTCTCTTACTCCTTCACTCCTGCATGTTTTTCATATCATATCGTTGTCTCGTTTTATTCTAAACGTCAGTTTCGGATTCAAAGTCTAGTTGTTTTTGATCTGAACAATAGATCAAGTTTAACAAAGTACACACATCAAAAGTGTCTAGGGATAATATAATTTACTTAAATCAAATCTAATCTTCTGGATTGGTCTCCTACCTAATCCCCCATGCCTGTATCAATGACTTATCACCACATTTTGAATAAATTATCAGTGAATTCAGTTTTTGTAAAATATATATTATTGATTGTAATGTTCTAAAATGTACTTGATCCCTAGACACTTTTGATGTGTGTACTTACTTAATACGTATACGTGGGTAAAATATAGACTTATTGATTATCTTCAAACAGATAGCCCGATACAACAATAAGAGACGCAAAATGTTTAAACAGCGGCACGTAAAAGTCGTAAAGACTAAAGTTGCCCCATTCCTTTCGTAAACATATCGCAGTGGAAAAAGTAAATTCTAAAGCAGTTATTCCGCCCTTTGTACTTTTTATAGACCGTAAAAGTTAAATAGGTAGAGATGGGTACACAAATAACACACCAGGCGGCGTGTCTGCGATATCATAGAGGAGAAAATTGCAATCTAAATTGCTGTACCGTCTCTTTGGCTGATGATAGAGCCAGAAATATAGATAGTTAACATTGAAATACACGGTTCCGATACTGTTAGTTTACTCTAGAGATATTCCCCTTAAAGGCACTAAAATTCTTTACAATTAAGGATATTACACATAAGACATAGATATCTTGATATCTTTAGATATTAGACATAGATATATATATAGATAACTAGTGGACCGGACAGACGTTGTCTTGTCTTAGCTATGAATATTAATTTCGATTAGTACCATTAATTCCCCGTGCATTGTTTTGTCTTTTATAACAACCTTTTAGCCGCGTGGTAACTGCGACCCAACCGTCCACCCTTCTTTTCCGGTTGGGGTCGTAAGAAACGACCGAGGGAACTATCCAGAAGTCGGGCAGAAAAGCTCCCTGTGAGTTTAATCTTTACATAAACTATTCAAACACATTCACGCAAATGTACAGCTAGTTACGGGGTATGCAAAGACGTATTTTGCCCGTATGTAAAATATAATGACAATGACTGTAGTCTTTCTTTTGGTACCTGCGAATTTGATTCCCCGAAGTCCTGGAAACAAGTCAAACCCACAGTTGGCGAAGGCGCATCTGTTCCAAGAATTAAATGAGCTCATTCCCATTTATATTACAATAACAACATAGCGACGGCATAAGATATTGTAGGTACGTACGTAAGTGTCGCAAATGAAGTACGTAAACAAATAAATTAGTCGCGTTCATCAAAAAGCGTTCAGCACAATAAGAACAAATTAACACACCGTGCACGTTTTATTGGACATGCACATATTAATTTATCAACGCCTGTTTAAAGTGAAGACACATCATTATCAATCGATACGAGAAATAATAGAAATGTCCTTGCCGCCCACATGCAGATGTCTTGAATTAAATCAAAGGAGGTCAATAACGAAACCAAAACATCCGGAAGAATGGTCAAGTTCATATAAGTTAACAGTTAATGATATGAATGAACACCCACGTGTATCAACAAATTAAATATGGTAGTCGCTGTAGGCAGAACAGATGCGAATCTATTCTCAAGATATGGCTGACGCGTGAGAGTCAAATGTCTCTCATGGAGAAAGCACAACGGCAAGCTCAAGTGCATTCCCAGACATGTTGAGCTTCACAGCGTAACACTATGAACATACAAGAATGCAAAAGTAACGTCAGCTCAAAGATTAAACTGTGGACGTAGTCTCGCCCAGACCCATGTATTTGTATAATTTTCTATAGCATGAGAGTCTTCTCACACGGCCGGGTCACGAGCCGTGAGAGAAACTGCTGATCTGCTAACAAAATAGACATCACATCGCTTTTTCTTTTGACATCGTTCCGTATAAAGTATCCACGTAAGAATGTTATGCAAAAAATTTTCAAAATGCTCAATAAAACGAATGTACTAAAAACTACCACAGTCTACGGCGCCTTCAATTAAATGCATGCAAGAGTGGTGTAAGACTTCTTACACTAAAAGCGCTAGATGTGTTTCTGAACTGTGCTCTATCAATATTGCAAGAATTTGGATCTACTATGATCTTGAGATTCCTTATACGATTTCATAGTAAGAATATTTGTACAGATGATCATTAATCTCTATTCTGTATAGTTCTGCATGCCAATGTAATCTGACCCCATAATCAATGTTGAATTCCTGACAATGCGCAGTTCTAAGGCAAAATCATCAACTGGGTTACAAATCCGAACGAAATAAAGGAAGCGAAAGTGATTGTAAAAATGAATTCCCAATGCTACTCTTACTACAGACGACTTACATAACTATATTAATTACATTTGCAGTGAAATCTTAACGAGTCGATCGGAAATCTTAAAACGATATCATATATCTTGTACGTATTGTTTTAATGAGTTTTAACGTAAGCGTATTGCGGAATTCCAAAAAAGGAAATAAGTGAGAATCTACTGTAACAGACACGAAGATTATCCGGAGGTTTGGAGTCACTTTGTAACAGGGAAGAAAACGCAAAGCTGAATGCAGATGGCGCTTTGTACGCTTGAGCCATATGGACCAATGACAGTGAGGCAATCTGTCACATGAACTTGTAGTAACAATCGATCAACCAATCGTCCTGTTTTGGGTCAAGCGTAACTAGCGCCATTAGTTCATGAGTTTTCTACCCCATTTCGCGAGCACTGTATAAACTTCGTCTTGTAACTATTGTAGGTAGGAAGATGCGAACAATTCATAGTAAAAAAAATATTTATCCTGTGCCTGACAATAATTAAAAATTTATCGTCTCATTAATCTATAATACCTATAAAAATTAATCGTTAAATGTGTTGATATTATTTGCTTAAGCGCAATACTCGAGAACATCTGGGCCAATCAAATTTATCTAATTAATTTTTTGTTGTGCTTATTAATGTCAGGAGAGGGTTCTCGTGAAAGAAAAGTCCTGTAAATTTGTACTG
The DNA here is from genome assembly GCA_012932125.1 of Conopomorpha cramerella. Taxonomy (NCBI): domain Eukaryota; kingdom Metazoa; phylum Arthropoda; class Insecta; order Lepidoptera; family Gracillariidae; genus Conopomorpha; species Conopomorpha cramerella. The sequence goes on from SJJU01070346.1 coordinate 9,835, forward strand.
AATTAACTATTAAAAGATAGGACAACGTCCGTCGAGGCCACTAGTTTATAGTTTACAATAAAATGGACTGGTATGAAATGAAATGCTTTTATTTTGCTATTACATACAAATATACAGTAGTATGACACAAAGCTTGATGATTTTAAAAACAAAAGTAAATTTCCCCGTTTCGAATTAATTTACTAATACTTGCCAGAAGAACCGCAAGAAACTGACATCTTTTCAAATCGTCCGGGACTACATCTAAGTACTTAACATAGTGCATACGTTTCTAAACAAAACATAAAAATTCCTTTTAAGTGTAAAATAACTAGCTCTAATAGAATTATTCAAAGAGCACTTACATAAATAAACATTGGCAGGCGTCACTGACGCTGCAGTTAAAAGGCTTCGTTCTAACACAGATTTATTATATCGATGCCGTCATACAACCCGTTAACGTATACAAGCAAACAACATAACTGCATCGAACTCGGCACTTCCGTTAGGGTGTGCTGCACAGCTCCAGACAGATTGACATATAAACAAGAGACTAGTGTTGTACTTACACTACTTTTTACGACAGGCTTTTAGTCGTAAGTGGATGTTACTGGTTAAAAAACAAAATGGCCGACATCAAACAGTCCCCAAAACAAAAACAAGTTTAGAAAAACTTTGGATAATGGGTGCATCAATGCATTTGATGTAAGCAGAGACTCAATTCTCCTGGTATCTTTACATACGTAACTGTGCCAGTTTTTAAGAAGTCACGTGAGTTTATATATTTTTTATTTGCTTTTAACATTCATTGACGTTCAGAAACTGGCGGACAACTCTTTTAAAAAGTGTATTTACGTCTGTGTACTGACCCACAAGTGGTCTAAGAAGGATATGACGAAATTGCATGTGGTAATATGTGTTTTCGATGTAAAATCTGGGAGGTATCCGGTACGAAACGTGTAATCTCGACGCATCCGTCCCGGTGGGAGGCGCGCGTGATACGGATCTCCACAGACCTAATGACAATAACCCGGGATTGACCCATCAAGAGGATGTACGACAAGTGACCACTGTGACAATGACAGACTAGTTATGAAATATTGTTCTACTGACCTAAACTACTCAACTTTATTTAACAGCTGTTACAGCTTGAAAAAAAAATTATCCGACGTGCGTAGACAAAAGTGACCAACAACATAGATTAATAAATATCTCGGGACAAAATAAGGATAAACATTCATTGTGTAAAGTGCAACGTACAACCTGCTAACGAAACATAATGTAAGACGTGACAAAATAGCAACAAATTAACAATATGAGCACGAGCATCAAGCTCCTTACCAATAAAAAGGAAGAAAACTTCTACGAAAGAAAAATAATATATATACACACCGCACCATCAATTCGTTTCTGAACTTCAGACAGGGTCAGTTTTATTGGGTCACCTACTCAATCATCCACAGGATACCTTAAGCCCAACTAAGGGTTATCAAAGAATATTTTGTGAGTGTGGCGTGCGATAAGTAGGTCGCGAGGCCGCAAACCTGTCTAGCCGTCCCGACTTGACCTCGTGAACAAAACCAATTAAAACGAGTCATATACGCCTATCGAAGCACCGATAAGCTCGAGATTCTGACGACTAATGCTTTATATTATAATATTACAAAGTCGTGGGACGTTGACATGTAATATTCACGTGTTTTGTCACAAGAACTCTAGTAAATGAGGGCATATCGGAGTATGATAGTACTCTAACTAATACTACACAACATGTAAAACTTAAAAATTGCAGTAGAAAGATGAAGAACGACTCAATTTGTAGTCTCATTATACTGATTTGACCGAGAAAAACTTTGAAATGAAGCAATAAAGGAAATAGACTTGATTTTAGAAGCAATTACCTCACGGACCTAGGTTTATGCCATAGACTGGAATGCAGTTTCGAGGGCAGGAATGACATAAAATACATAATTTCGATAAAAACGGTAATTGGGAGCATTCAGTTCCAGTCGGAAATAGCCGGGGCGGAGCACACCCAAGTCTAACCTTGGGGGCACATTCTCCCAATCGCGTTCAACGAATTTCAAACGAGGCAAAACAGGCTTCGCACATTGCATACTTTTCGTGGGGAATGTTGTGCAAGAGTCGCGTTCCAGTTCACATCTGTGACATAGACACTAACGTTGCGAAGCGTACATACACCGAAGATCACTCTTCTAGGTTAGTTAGACCAAGAAAATACAACGCATTACATTTGTTTCTAGAAAAACTGAAAAGCGAAACAAAAACCGTCATGTACTGCTTACTCACAACTTCGGCATTATAGTTTACACTCCCTGGCATTCCAAGTAGTGGTGCTGGTGCTTCAAAAGGCAGCCAAAATTATATCTACACACATCAAAAGTGTCTAGGGATCAAATCATTTTAGAAGATTGCAATCAAGAATATATTTTACAAAAACTGAATTCATTCATAATTTATTCAAAATGTGGTGATAAGTCATTGATACAGGTATGGGGAATTAGGTAGGAGACCAATCCAGAAGATTAGATTTGATTTAAATAAATTAGATGTTTTTAGACCAAAAAATCTTCTTGATCCCTAGACACTTATGATGTGTGTATGCATCAACTAATATAAAAAAAAACAATATTTCACTGTTACTTTTAAATTTTGTACCAATCTCTTCCAATTCTAACAAGCGTTTCATATGGTAAAACATCTTCCCAGACAAAGAAGTCTTATTTTGCTGAGGCTCTGAAAACGATTAGACCAGCATTATCACATGATGCATTACTTTCTTCTTGGCCTTTTGTAGAATTATTCTTTTCCAATGACGCATTATGGTAGGCACTGTTTAGGTATACTTCGAGAACTTACATCAGTATGTAAGCAACAGCGCTCACCTAGTTATACCATGCCGTGTTACACGCAATACATATTAATTAACTAAAGGCATCGCTTTGTAAAATAATAACAGACGAATAATTTCGAAATTATACTTAATGGATTTCTTCGTTTCTGTGTTAATGTGAACTCTGGTCACCTTTTTTTGTATTTTGGACCAACTTTATTATGGATAGTATTTAAACGTGCATCAAAAAAGTCTAACCTAACCTAACTAAAATACTGACTTAGCGACAAAATTACTGATTTGGCCTTCTAATTGCCATTCTGATGATAACTTTGGCTTTTTAGGTGTGCAACTTAGTAATTTTGATGTAGTTTATTACTTACTTACTTAGGTCCTAGCATACCCGGGGGGTACATAGGGCCTTGCAGATATCTCTCCATGTCCCTCTATCCAGCGCTGCCGTCTTTGCGGCACTCCAGTCAATGCCCGTCGCCCTGAGCTCGGAGTCCACGGAGCGTCGCCACGTGTGCGCTGGTCTTCCTCGTCTCCGCTTCCCGCTAGGGCGCCAGTCGAAAGCCACAACCGCCGGATCGTTCTCGCCTCTTCGAAGCGCGTGGCCAATCCATCTCTATTTGCGCAGAGCGATTTCTTCGCCTATCGGTTTTTGGCGGCATTTGGTCCATAGCTCAGTATTCGTTATAGTGTTTGGCCAGAAAATTCTCAGAATGGCTCTAAGTGACTTATTTACGAAGACTTGCAATTTGTTCGTAATGCTTTTGGTCACTTTCCACGATACACAGCCATACAGCAGCACAGACTTCACTAAGGATTCGAAGAGGGAGAGTTTTATCCGACGGGAGAGAATGTTTGACTTCCAGACTGGGCGGAGTTGAGCGAATGCTGTTTGTGCCTTCTTTATTCTTGACTCGATGTCGCGTTCTGCACCGCCGGTTGTTGTTAGGATGCTGCCAAGATAGCAGAACGAAGTCACGGAGTTTAGGGGATTGTTGTTTAGGGACACAGCTTCAGAATTTTTGGAGGAGATTCTCATGTCGACAGTTTTACTATTGTTGATCCGCAATCCTATATGCATTGCTGCATCTTGGAGTGCTGACAGTTTACTCCTCAACTGGTCTATCGTTGGCGAGATCAATACTATGTCGTCTGCGTAGTCCAGGTCCTCTAAAGCCCCACCAGGCCATGGCAATCCTCTAGTCTGTTTTACAACATCCCTCATGACGTCATCGAGCAGAATAATGTAGTTTATTATTTTCCCTTTATTATTAGTGGCTATTGGAGTTTTTACTCAAAAGGAATTTAACAGCACTAATTACTTATTTACGTTATATTTTGTTCATTGCTTAATATACTTTTTCCTGTGTTAACTTAGTAGCTAGCCTTGAAAACTTTCCTTAAAAAAAATAGAAAAAACTTCATTCACAATTTTTACTATCAGTCGAACAAAATCTCCGAAAGTGTCCCCAAAAAAAACTCCATGAATGGAAATAACCTACTTTTTTATTGAAAAAAACAAATACTTGCCGCTAATAACTAACAACTGTGTACGGGTGGAATCAATATTCCAATATTGATGGCACCTCATTCTTTACGTCATCGTCGTGGCTCCAACAACATGGAATGTGTGCACAGATGGCGATCGGTGTGTTGATGAGCGCCATATGTCGTGAGATCTAGAGGGGAGATGGCGACTTTATCACACTTAACGATAGATGCGGGTTCATTCATCAGATGGAACCAACGTCAAACTATATCGAACACTATCGAGGGAACTACGGGAGGAAATACTTTCTATTACAGGCCACGATTTATTTCGAGCTGGAATTTGCCTATTTAAATAATAATAAAAAAAAAACACTTCACGCCTTTTAATCCCAAAGCGGGGTAGGCAGAGGCACTTGCTAAATCAAGTACCCACTATTTAACCCAACGTGACAGGGGGTGAGCCCATCGCCGTTATAGGGTTCACACACCTTGTGGTGTGCGGGTTTCATCACGATGTTGCTCCTTCACCGTTTAAATATAGAGCTATAAATGCCCTGCCTGCCCCCTGGATTCTTTTGTAGATCAAAGCAGTTAATTTTTTCAACTTTTTTCAGACTACCGATGTAACTGTTTGCCACTGACAACAAATAAAGTAATAATATCGTTTGTAAAGTGAACTGACTGAACGATATACGAGGTAGCCTCTGACAAGATATGTATGATTTTAAAGAATAAAGAACCGTTTCTCTCATGGATGCCATTGTCAGAACTGAACCTAACTTAAATTAAGGTTTTCAAGTCGCGGGTGAATAGGTACCTAATGAACAAGTGTGCTCCATCGTAGACCACATCGCTGCTTAACATCAGGCAGGATGGTGGTCAAATGCTTGTTCATAGTGATGAAAAAAAAATGAGACCAATGGGATATCTAATTTAAAAAAACATTAAAACCAATTCACCAAAAGTCATGAAGAAAATACAGTAGAATTGAGAACTTCATAATTTTTTAAGTCTCTTAAAAAAATGAAAAAAAAACGAACAAAATAATCCTATTTTTTTTTTGTAATATTAAGCTACATCTGAATCATCCGAACGCGACACGCGTGAGCGTCCTGTGCCGCTTGTAAAAGATTTATAAGTGAACGTTGATAACAACGAGCGATAACAAACAATAAGGCAAAGAATGAAAACAATGTGCAGGCAATCTGGGAAATAAAACTATCATAGTCGCCTGCCGCTAAGGAAACAATATAAGTGGCTGAATAATTCCTCATAACAATACCTTGCTCTGATAATATCGTCAAAAACATTATTGAGGTCGACAAAGAACTGATTTCGACTACTCTTATCAACGACGTCAGTCCATTACGCCAACTATTCCAACAACTAGCAAATGAATGAAATCACTACTATAATTGCTACGGAGATCTCCCACAGATAAAATACTTTAGATTAACAGGAACATAAATGAACAATATGCAGAACCAAAAGCTACTAGCCTTTAGCTACAATACTGATACATAATGGCAGTGGCGTGCACAAAGGCAAAAAGACACTGCCTACCTTAGTATTTTGGCTACCCAACCTAATAATAGAGTTATTGCCAGATCTTTTTTTGTTGTACACACGACATAGGCTAACGAAGGTCCCGCGTATTGTGGGTGAGTAGATTAGGTAGGTACCGATATTTCGTAAAGACAAGTTACCTATACATAGGTGTCAATCCTTGGGGATTACTGCCCACCTTGTCGTAAAAGCCAGTGCACGCCACTGCACAATGGAAATTAAAAGCAGACAATATCAATAGAAACGATTGATGAATGCCAATGGAGAATGTATTCTGTACTCATTCCAAATCCTGAATAACACTTAAGTATGTATCTCAAACACCTTTCACTGAAGTCCTTGCCACAGTGGAAATGTCACACAGCTCACATTGTAACGAAATCCTACAAGTTGAAACAATATAAAACAATTTACCTTTTCATTTCTCGTAATACGGTAATAATACCACAATTTAAAATGTTACTCTACAGTTTATTGTACAGTGAGCAGACGAAATGAAATGATTACGAAACGCAACCAAATTGAACCTTGTGCATTGTCTTTGTTGGTAAGTTTGGCAATTTGTTGACTTACAATCAAAACGGCTAAAAAAATAGAAGAAAAAATAAAAATTCAACTGTCAACAATATTTTTTTCCAATCGTTAACGAAAAACAATATCAAAGTCTACACAGAGACAATTATCATGGTTTAATGTGCATTTAAAAACAATTTGTATCCAGCACAATCAATTACTAAAGAATGCATCCAATACGGTAAAAACGTCTTTTAAAACGTTCCACTGCCGGCGAAGGCGGCTGCAGATTCTATTTCTAGACTCAATTTATTTTATTATCTACTATTCCGGACTGTTGTGTAGCACGATTTCACGACTTGGGAGATAATAATATGAGCCACAGACGCGACTTATGTGACGGCAAGTGGGGCACGGCTAAACTTTGTCCAGGGCTGCCGATCCAATTATCAGCAGGAAAATTGCAGGAGGCAATCAGGGCCATAGGCCAAAGGCCCTCGTCCAGCAGTGGACGTTATGTGGCTGATGATGATGATGATGAAATTGCAGGAAAGTCGCCCGCTTTGACTTGGCCACGTCCTCCGTAGGTAATTAGCTACGTGACAAACAGATTATAAAACGACCCTGCTTGGAGACAGAAAGATATTACGGCTTAGGAAACACTAGGTTTATATTGTGTAGTATAACATGCGTGCCAAAGGGGTCACTTAAAGTGATTCCGAGTTCCCTGCGAAGAGGAGAAACAGACGCAAGAAAGCAGACACTGGGTACCTGTTTGTTAAATGCAACCGGGAACAGTTGCACATCCTTGGGAGAAGACTCTAAAAATATGATGGTTAGTGTCTTTTCTTCCTAGTTTTAACGATTTTGAGCGGGGTGAAATAGAGAATCGACCAAACGAAACAAAAACATAAATTACAAAATACGACTAAACTTTTTGTACTGTATTGAAGAAAACACAGATCATTTGTTTAATTCTGAATGTTGAGTCAGACTTGAACTGCACTAGCAACAAGTAGGTAGATAAGTAGTACACGCAAGTTCCAGAATAACCAACCTATAGAACGTGACCTTCCCAAACGACCCGGCCCCAATAAACTCTGAGATATAAACTGCCACAGAACCCCTTGAGGTCGGGAGAGTATTTGTCTATGTAACGCTAATGGAAAGACAAAATGCTGTTAGTCTGATCGAAAACAACACTTGACTTTCAACGAGTCAGGGTTAAACAGAGCTGTCTTTTGAATGTGAAGTATAATATTGATAAAGGCGAACAAATTTTGTAGTTTCTAGAAATTACTTGTAAGGTACTTGCGAGCACTTTTGAAGTTCCAACGAATTATACTGTTACGAAACAAAGTAGGTAGGTACGTGTACGACACAATACACAATAACTGCAAAGACAGGATGTTTTGTTCATGGATCAAATCGCCAGAGTCTCTAATCTTTATAATAATGTCGCTACACACTACACAGTTCAGTGTGCAGCACAAAAAGTACTAAATTAATACCTATATGTGACAAGCAATGTTAACGACACGCCAAACTAGCTGCCTACGTATACTATATAATGAAATAAAATGCCAAACCTTCTCAATACGGTAAGTAGGTACACTTGACACATGTCAAGTGACCTTTAGATGTAAGATAAGACTTCCTCATAAAAAAACAGTCTTAAAAGAAAACTGTTCCTAAACAGATTGCTAATTTCAACATTAGGAACCAGCATTAAAACAATACAACACTTGTATGCGACCTTGAGGCTAAATCTAGCGAGCTGGGACTAAACGATTGACCTTCGATTCGTAATTTTACTATTCCTTTTCAAATCGTAGACGAATGTAACACTATTTGTATACTATTTCTTTCGATACAACATACTCGATAAACGGTAACATGGTCTTATGAAATACGATGAATACAAAAATAGATATACAATCAAACGATATTGACATCACTAGAATATATTCCGACAAGGACATTCTTATCTAATACATTGTGAACTCTACAGTAATATTTATAAAAACTCAAAGAGCAGAGGTCACGTTACACTGGAGTCATCCAACAAGTTGTGAGTTGTGACACCACTTCTTCATTTGTGACCCCTCAATCGCGGGTGAACAGTGAACACCACTCATTGACCACTTCCGGCCATTGTGGCCATTCCCCTCACCTCTTGGTATGGTTGGATAGAGAAAAAAAATGAATGAATCGTTTTATTTCTACGGCTAAAGCAAGCGCCAACTGTTTCTACATACAAGACGAGTTAGCGGACCGAGAATAACGTACTAGAGTCTGCAAAAACATCACGACAGATTTTCTCAGTATTAAAAAAGTACTTCCTTTTATAAATGCGCTCAAAATTGATACTGAACTTTAAAGGATTAACTAGGTGGCGATTACAATAGATCAGCAATGGTCGCAGTGATACTGGGCACAACAAGGCCCTGTAGAGCCCCACAACAACAACAAAAACTCACGAGAAGAAAAAGAATAAGTAAATCTTTAGTCTCTCTATCTAAAAAAAATATCGCAAGTAACGTATTCTGAGAAATTACTTTTCATTGTTAATCTAAGTATAAACTATGCACGTTTCCGTACGATTTTAGACGTCGTAAGTGCGTGTACATTTAAAACCACACCTACCCCATATCCCATAGGCCAATCGATTTTTTCAAATATTAATTGTTACAGAGACATGTAAAGACTTAACACACTATAATTACTAAAAATTGAGATCCTAACTATGTTTAAATATAGTAAACACAATAGTATTACAATTAAAACGTTACAGTAATTATAATTCCGTAGATAAATAATTGATGTATCGTCCATTTCAATGATGGGGCCACAAATTAGAACGGTGCTTGTTTAATACACTTCTAGACAACTAGATAAAGACTTATAGGCTACTAGCACCGGTAATTATTAACAGTGTTTGTCTGCTATTATATGCTTGAATTATACATATAAACCGTCCTCAAGAATCACGATAGTGATGATGTATAATATATGTATACGATATATTTAATAAAGAAAATCGCATCAAATTCCATTGCTCAGTGTTAAATATTTAAGCATACATAAGGACAGACAGCGGGAGGCGACTTTGTTTTATACTATACCTACTAGCTGTCCCGGCAAACATTTATTTTTCCGTAGGAAGATTTGTAGCTCTTTTATTGAAAGAAATGCACCTTTTAAACCTTCCCTGGACTTCGACGAATATTTCAAGACCAAAATTAGCCAAATCCGTCCAGTCGTTCTCGAGTTTTGGCCAGACTAACGAACATCAATTCATTTTTATATAACAGGTGTTACGTTACAAAAACCTGCAGTGGGAATTAATCACCCTTTGTTATAGTGTACATGGACTTTAATGAACATGATTAAAAGCCTCCAGCGTTTGAAAAAAACTAAACTAACAAAATCATTTTTATCGACCATTTTATCGATAGAAATTTCTCCCAACACTGTTAAATGTATGTCCGTAAACGGAACCTACTAACCTTCCTAATATTAGCGAAAATTTTCTACGTTTACTTACTTGTTCGCTCTTCATCGGTCGTTACATGTGTAAGGCCCGTGTTTTTTGTAAATAAAGGTTCGGTTTCAAGATCGTAGTAGGTATAGTAGATAGCAGAACACAACCCATAACACAAACAATGAATTTCTGCTGAAACCACGAACTAATAAAGCGAGCATAGCTGCTCCTCCAAAACATACAAGTCTTCCATGAGTTTCTCCACATTACCACGCTCGTTTCATTATTATTCATTGAAATTTCTTATTTTTTTGTAATTATTATTTACTTCCTACATGTTTGTTTATTTTTGATTTGTCAAAATTGTCGCTGTCATCAAATTACCATAATCTATGGTCCAAAGGATCATTCACATGAAAGTAGGTAAGTAATTAAGTCGTTGAATCACGTTCGATCGTCGTTGATCTATCAAATCTCAATTTGTTAAAATATTTTACTGAATATTTACTGAGATTTGGTATGAGCTACAAAATATGTTTCAAGTTAATGGCTTACTTACAAAACACAAGTTTTTAAAATGCAAATCTTAAAAATCATTAGATATTAATAAATGGTAAAAGTATAAATTTAAAATAGTAAAAGCTATTACGAAAAAGGCTCAAAAGTCCACCTTCAGCAGCAATGCATAGGCGTGTTCGTTAGAGCATAGAATCCCTACTCATATGATTAGGGACACCAAGAATTGTAGCAGCTCGGCTTTGAAGAATTGTAGTACTCGTTCATGGATTTATACGGAAATTATCCAATTCTGTCTCTTCCATATTTGGGTCCGGATTGCTTGGTCGTCCTTCGGGCCTATTTCCTCTAAATGAACCGGTGAAGCCGCATAACCATTTTCCGGAAACAGTCGCTGGAAGGCAACCTACGTTGTTCCGCCTCTGGTCTCCCACCAATAAATCGCTCACAATAAAGCTCAGGTGCTTGCTCAAGGTTTCCATCAGCAGCCCCCACACATAAATCATCTAGTAATATTCGTTATTGCTGTAGAAATCCATTTTCAATAAGTAAGTCCAGTTAAGAGAATGAAAATTTCAGTATTATTATTCTTCCACGAAAAAGTCATATTGATGCTGTTCGACATACTGATCTCAGCCTACCTACCTACCTACATGCTACTCATTAATCTCTAGCCTATTCGCGACAAAGTGCGGAATGCCCATACTTTAGTTTATTTTTTTAACTTTATTTTTTTTCAATGGCAATCTTGTGATTGTCTGTGAATCAATCTATGTTTAGTTTATGACGTCTGATTGACGGTTACATGTCACCCATCTACAACCAAAACATGTTGATATGATTAAGTTTTATTGTGAATTTATTGAGATATTTGTGTGATGCTGCTATGTAGTTCATCGAATGTGAATCATTTACTCGTATAATACAATATTCATAAGTGGATGTCGCTGGTAATCGTCGTTCTTAGGTTAGTATTTCAAAAGTCAATTCCTTCATTGTTTACTTAAGGGATGGGCGCGATTTTGTAGTGATATCGAAAACAGCAAGTGGTCATGAAATTCGATAAGTAGTTTAATTCCTTTATATGAAGATATTCTTAATTTCCTCTATGTTGTTCCATTAATAAAGGCTTTCTCTATAGGCCCTTCAATTCCCACTGCAGGTTTTTGTAACACCCTGTATATATATATATATAATTGGAATCTCGGAAACGGCTGCACCGATTTTCATGAAATTTGGTATGTAGAGGGATTTGGGGGCGATAAATCGATCTAGCTATGTTTAATTTTTAAGAAAACATCTTTCCAACCGTGTTTTCGGGCATGAAAAATTGCTCAAATTGTTAATACGACTCTTACTGACATCTATTGCCGAGTAGTAATACTATGCTATACGTAGAATGGTGCGGGGGACGTTTTGGTTTTGAAGTAACTAGAGATGGGGTTATGAAAAAATCGAAGGAAAATAATCGATTTTTTTACTTCGAGCGAAGCTCGGCCGTCCAGGTACTT
>SJJU01070348.1:0-21178 GCA_012932125.1 Conopomorpha cramerella
GATCTGTTACAGAGTGTCAGTACTCCTCTAAAAAGGGCAGAGCCCTGTGGTAAGAGATGAGTAGATTGCTCATTCCCTAAAAAGAATTCATTGTCTGCCGGGAAATATTAATGTACATTCGGATAAAAGATTTATAGAGCGCTACCATCACTGAAATATAACATGCAATTGAAGTAATTATACATAAAAAATAAAATAAAACGCATGTAATGTGTGTGTGTGTGTGTGTGTGTGTGTGTGTGTGGTGTGTTGTGTGTGTGTGTGTGTGTGTGGTGTGTGTGTGTGTGTGTGAGTATGTGTGTCTGTGTGGTGTGTGTGTGTGTATGTGTGTGTGAGTATGTGTGTCTGTGTGATGTGTGTGTGTGTGTGGTGTGTGTGTGTGTGTGTGTGTGTATGTGTGTGTGAGTATGTGTGTCTGTGTGGTGTGTGTGTGTGGTGTGGGTGTGAAGTATGGAGTGGTGTGTGTGTGTGTGTGTGTGTGTGTGTGTGTGTGTGTGTGTGTGTGTGTGTGGGTGTGTGTAAGTATGTGAGTGGTTGTGTGGGTTCGGGTTGGTGAGCATATGCTTATGAGTTTGGCTACTTTAGGGTTATAAGAAGTGCCTCTGTGTCCTCATAATTTAGACTAAGTAACCATGGAATAATTTTATGTTTGCATTCATACCCATTTGATTTAAGAAGATTAAGCTTTCTATTAGCCATATTGTAAAGGTATGGGCCTAGAAAAAAGATTAAGTGTCCGGAGAAAGCAGTTCTGTACAGTGGCAGAGGGCACACGTAACCACATCTCCGTTTGTCTCTGACCTTCTCCATAACTACAGATTTACGCTGTCTTAATAATACGTTTAAAATATACAGTTTTCTGACAGTCAGAACTTCACAGAGATGGTATAGCTTAGACGTGGGGAAACGAAAAGGACGGAAAGTGCTCAACTTAAGTAAACCTCTTTGCGCAATCTCAAGCTTCTTTATAGTGGTTTTATGTGCCCCACCCCATGAAGATATAGAATATGTGAGAAGACACTGATATAAAGCAATATAAACACGTTTCATTAATTGGGGCTGTAAAACGAACCTGAGGTTCTTAAAAATATTCATTAATTTTCTTACCCTGCCGGTTAAATGTTCAATATGGGGTCCGAATTTCAAGTGTTCATCACTAATTCATACCAATATTAATAATAGGAAAGGTTTGATTCTTTCTTTGTATGAATTGAATAGGCCCCTAAACTACTGGACATATTTGAATAATATCTTTCACTTTTGGAAAGCTGCATTAATCCTGATTGACATATGCTAAACTTGATTTAAAAAATAAATAGTCAAACATTCTTACTAAAATTACGATAATGTAATCCAAGGTGTAAATATTCTTCGGTGTACTTAAGAAGTTTGAAAATATAATTGAATAACCGCCCTATTCATAAAAGTAACTTTGAGTAACTATGTAGTTGTAGTTGACGTATATGAATAAAGTTTGTTGGTACTTATTGACTCGCGTTCCTCTCTTCTCCCGCGATTTAAAGCATTTCTATTAAACTGCGCTGTGGTACCCGTTGTAGAGATAGATAAAAGTTTACAACGGGTTTCAATCTTCTTAAGTACACCGAAGAATAGAACCTTACACATTCTTATTGACATTACAATTAAGACACCAAGTTTATTAAATATAAAAAGAATGACAGTCAATAGTATAAAACAATCGGTTGAAATTGAATTTGTTCAATATTAGAGACAAAATGTTGCTGAGAAGGTCCTATAGTGATGCTTTAGTTACACAGGAAGTGCTATCAAACAGACTACAAGTACACACATAAAAAGTGTCTAGGGATCAAGTACATTTTAGAAGATTGCAATCAAGAATACATTTTACTTTTATATTATAATACAATTTATTCAAAATGTGGTGATAAGTCATTGATACAGGCATATCTACCACCCACAACCGACATACATACTTACCTAGGTATTTATTAACCAACTAGCTGCCTGTTTTATCAGAATCGAATAATTGAGTAAGTAATATAAAAAGGTATTAAGTCAGTCTTTAATAAGAAATTATTTATTTTGATGACCAAGGTACAAATAAAGAGCTTTTTGTAGCTACTATTTTACTTTCTTTTTTTTTTATTAAAAAAAAACGCTTATTGCGACATGACTATAATAGTTAGAGACACGCTGCGGCCGGCGTTTTTAACCGACTTCAAATAAAAAGGAGTTCTCAATTCGTCTGTAACTGAACTCGCAACCGACGTTTTCCTGAATAATGTATCACATTTTTTAACATCACGGAAAAATGTCAAATTATAAGTATACGTAGGTAAAGTGTAAAGTGCAAATTCAATTATTTACCGAAAGAAGTGACATTGTTACAAGAATGCATTATGAACATTGAAAAAACATTTGGTAAATTAAGCTACTTCTGTTCTGACAGGATATTGGGGCGTGGGACGAAGAGCTAACAAGGAACTCCCAGGTCGGTTCGAGCGAACGCGGTAGAGTCGTATCGCCTTACGAATTAAAAGTTGAAACTTTCAGTAGGCAATTTCAACAACTTACCTATATCAATTTAGACACCAGTTTCATCGTAATTAACGTATACACAGTGCCGCTATTAGCTGTCGGCAAATTGGACATCTAATAGCGGCACTGTGTAGCACACTTGCAACTTTATTAAGGGCACGGATCACGGGATGAATACAATAAGTGTGTTCATTACATTTTTAAGCAAGCAAGCTTACTAAGCAAGTGCCTACCCCTCTTTTTGATTAAAAGGCGTGAAGTGTATTTTTTTTAAGTGTATTACATTTTTCTTAAATAGCATATTGTTTACCTACTGGTACTAAAAAGGCTTCACGAGCTCTATCAAATGGTATAGTTACTTTAAACAAATCGCATATTTGAGGAACATGACAAAATTTTACATGGATGGGATATACATAGACTTTAGAATCCCGCCGCTACGCCTAAAGGTAAACGAAGTGTGGGAAAGGTTTCTTGCTGGCCTATCAATTATACTACAGAGAAAGAGACTTGACAGCCAGAGCAAGTATAAACCCATATAAACCCGCATAATTTTTCAAGAGCACGTATGACAACTTTGCATTTCGAATGGTAAATGATATTTTTATTGAAACTTTAAGAAAATATAAAATTGTTTGACCCGTATTTTTTTATTCAACATAAAAATAATGTTTTCTTTTGTTTTTAACTTTTAATATAGATTTTTTTCGAAAGAGCGTAAGCGCCATATGACGTCACTATTAAGGATACACAGATCAAACCTCAGACCAAATAAATCTATGGACTGAGCATACCTACAAATTTTTGCTGCATACCTAAACTTTGCAGAAACATAAGATGGCCGACTTTGATAAGGATGTGCCTCGTAAAATAATTAGAGAGGTTATCGATATACTTTTGCCGACTGCAGCAAAACCAAAAATATGTATGTCCGTCTCTATAAATAAATGATAAACCGTTAGATTGGTGTTAATGAGTTATTTAAAAAAAAACAACTGTCAATTACTTGTATGAAAAAGTTTTTTTTTAAGTTTCCTAGCTACTTTTAGGATGGTTAGTAAATAGATCCACTAACATTTCTGATCGGGTGAAAGTAAAATGCAGACATGGGATCATAGAAGTTTGTGAGAATGTAGTAATGGAGTGGTCCCTCGTTATAAACGCCGCAGGTTAGTGTACAACGAACGATGGACGTTTGGGGTCTTTCACTGTTGTTTTTCTAAATGTTGGGTACCTTTATTGTGTAGAAGCCATATAGCCTCTAACGACCTCTGCCTACCCTTCCTAAGGAATAATATGGCATGAATGTATTTTTGTTTGAAAAAAGACACTAATGAGAAGCTCTTCAATGGAGCAACATAGGTAGTTTAGATAGGTACAAAAAAGTATCTTACAAAAAAAATAACGGATTATTATTATTAATAATATATTTACAGCGAAAACATTCAGAAAAAAATCAGAAGTAGGTACATCCCTCTCTCACGAAGTCTTCAGTGTTCTGTTGAAAGATGTTTCACTGAAGTGTAAGGAGCAGACACAGAGATTCTTGGTTTTTTTATTGATATTTTTTCTTTGCCGATTGCTTTGAAGCACTTCCTTTTCATATCTTCATTTTGAGGAAATCTGCAAATAAATAAGTAGTTTTGTGGTAATTGAACTTTTAATTAAACTAAGTAAAAGTTTGAAGATCCAAGACCAACCAAGTCAAAACATCTAATTAAGAATAGCTCTATACTGAATATCTAGGTACCTAGGTGCTAACACAAAATGTACCAGCCGAATTATCGATACTCATGACGATAACAAAGAACAACACTTACATGATTATTTTAGCAAAATATTAATGTTAAAATATGTGAAAATACTAGCTATTACAAAACTATACCATGTCTTTCCTGTAGTATACTCGTACACTATCATGTTAATTACCACGTGAGAGTCATTGTGATGGTTCTATTGAGTATTTTTATGCTTACCTGTGAAATGTAAGCAGCGGCTGATTCTTGTTCCTCCTGGATCTACACTGTTTTATAGAGCACTTAGACATATTTAGTAACTATCAAATAAGCGTCTTTGTTGCAAAGTGCAAGATTTCATCCACAAAACACCACGATTCACACGAAAATAAAGAATTCGACACTGATTTGTTTGTCAACAACAACAAACATAATATGGCGGCCGGCACGCTCCCGAAATTAAAAAAAAGAATAAAAGCTAATGTTGCCATTCAAAGAAGTTAGAAAAATACTGCGATCTCTTTCTCTATACGAATCTACTCTTCGGACAAAAAGAGAAAGACTATACAAGTTTGTTTCTTAGTCGAACACGCACACATAACTACGTCTTTGTGTGAGATAGTTCTCCTCCATGTATTTGATTCCTCTGAGGATCAAACATAGATAGAAAAGAAAACCATAGCTGTCAATGTCAATTTTCAAGTTGACGAAACGAGTTGTTTTGTTTACTTTTGCTGTTAAAAAAAGTGCTAGCCACGTCGAGTCAGAGTAATATTACACCTAAAATTTCTTTCGTTCAGGTTGATGCATTTTTTATCGATAGTAGTGAAATAGCGTGGTTTTAGGTTTATTCCCACCTAGGGAAGAAAATAAAACTGCCTATTTTTGTTTGTTTTGGAACTGACGATTCTGCTGTCACTAATATTGTCAATTTTATTGATGTGTAAAAAAATAAGGATAGGCTTGAATCCCACCTATTTCGCACAAAGTAATGACGTCATCACAGATATTTCACATTTTACGTATTATCTCCGAATTTACGAATCGAAAATACAGAAAAGGTTTTTTTATTTATACTGCTTATTAGGTATGCAAAGTTATCAATTGTATAATTTTTCTAAGAGGAAACCCAATATAGGTGTTTGTTTTTGCAATGACGTCCTAGTTACTTAAGTAATAGTAGTAGTACTCGCAGAAGGAAATAGCGCACAGAATGGTACTTTTATTAGGTAAACATGCACTTCCACTACGTTTTTTCAAGAGCGAAAAGTTGAATGATATTTCATAATTGATAGCACAGTTGCAGTTTTTCTTTATAAAACATAAATTTAATTTGTTGTTTTAATTTAAATATATCAACTAACTGAAATAATCACGTAATGTTTATGTAAAAACTGAAAACGCTCGTTTACACTTTGGATTGGCAACGCTTGATTTTTCTGTTATGATAGTTTGGAAAGATTGGTTTATGTTTGGGCATTACATTTCCATGTTGTAACTAACAAACATGTGCGACATTGAAAATTACCATTACCGAATTTCCAAAGGACGTTTGACAGATTTTTGATCTTTTTGCTTCAGTCACATGAAATCACTAACAGAAATAGGAACGACTACCACTGAAATACTTAACGTTAAAAAAGAATGACGCGTCTGCTAACTACTTATTGTGTCCTACCAAAATACTTTCGGATGGAGCTAGCCTTGAATAACGATATTAACAAGCTTTGAAGTAGCGAAGATCTGATCAACGCGATTTAGAAACCAATGACTTGAAGAAAATTGGGTGATTTAGAGGGCAATAGACTTTTTTACCGGTTAATCAGTACCTATTATAAAAAAAAACATAGTATACTGCGTATAAAAGGACCGAACAATGGTGTTAGAAAGGTTCATGGGCTCGTCAATATGAGTTGTTCTTACTTTCGTTTTACTATGGTGACAATGCGGGGTAACGAAAATAAATACTCCTGCCACCGACAATCTGCCGAAATTAGGCATGTAGAGGAAGTTTTAGTTCCTAGTTCATCGGCTATCTCTGTCTGCATTGCTTCAGCAACTGCCATTCGATGTATTTGAGTTACAGGGCCGATGAAATTAGTACCATTGTCAGGTTTATTTCTTCTTTAAATGTCCACGTGTGATACAATTGTACAACAAAAATAATACTTCTTTTAAGGCACGTTCAAGCTTCAAGCCTGCAAGCAAAAGCTTTCAGGTATTTCTCTTTTCTTGGTTGCTGTTTTCTAGCATCGCCTACAGTATGCTAAAACTCTGAACATTTTTCTTACAGACCAAAATCGTTTGTCTATATTTGCGACTTCTACAAAATGTAGGTAAATAGTATATTTTCATCTATATCTATATTTATAATAAAACTGTTCAGAGTCCAAAACTGTATATTGATTCTTTGTACGAAAAAACCGGTGGTTACAAAAGACGAACTTCCTATTTTTTTAAAAAAAATCTGTCTGTTTGTCCGCGAATAACGTCAAAACAGCTAGAGAGATTTTTATGTAATTTGGTACGCAGATACCTTAAACACTGGAATTACATTTAGGCTAACTTGTATCCCGGAATTCAATTTGGTTCCCGTAGGATCGTCCAAAATTGACAATTCCCAAACGGCTGAACGTATTGTAATGAATCTTTGGTTGATAGAATTTTCAGTTTTGGAGTTTTTAAAATGTATCCCAAAATTTCATGAGGATAGATAAAATGCACGGAAGATCTAAAATGAAACTGTAAAATGTACATTAAAATAAAGAAGGATTCTTTCACACACTTCTTGCATGCGCCGATAGCTCAGTGGTCAACGGTCCATATCGACTTTCGTTCACGAGTGTTAATTTTTTGGGTCTACAGCTTTCTCAATTACTTCATTTATTGAGACTTGATTCTGAATACCACTGCATATGCGCAACCATGGCTCAGCGGTTAACGTTATCGGACGCAAAGCAGAGTTCCGGAAGTCTCAGGTGCTATAAATAAATATTTTACAACAACACACACATTGCATTCATCCCATGTTAAGTAGCTAAAGCACTTGTGTTATAGAAATCAGACAACGAAATATACTTACTTAAATACTTTTTTTTTCTTTTAAATACATACTTATATAAATAAAACACCCAGACACATCCAACAAGTACTTAAAGCTCATCACCTAAATACCTGCCAGCGGTGGGAATCGAACCCACGGCCCTATGGAGCAGAGGCAGACATGCTGACCACTACACCAACGGTTCCGTCAATAGCTATAACGCGGGAGTGATCACCGTAGGGTTTCAGTGGGAGTCCCACATAACCCCACCGCTGCCGGGGAGAGCGGCTGGGTTATGTGTATGTGTACAAAAAAAGACCATTACACATTCTGGCTATAGCTATAGTAGGAAAGTACGGTAGTGAAAACTAGGGCGAGATTATTCCGAAAGGGAGTGAGGTATTCCGTTTGTGCATAGCATATATTGTGCTAGTCCTCAAGTCGAAACGAAAGCGATCTGCCAAAACAAGCTACAGGGTGTGAATGATACATAATGATTAAAAAGTTTACTAGATGTACCTGGGCTGTGTTACCCGCGGTTTATAACGTTATAATCGAGATAAAACGTAACCTTTGTGTGATTCTGATGTATCCATATTATTGTAAAAAAATATTGAAATCCATTCAGTAGCTTCCAGCATCCATAGAAACTTTCGCGTTTATAATAACTACCAGGATTGCGTAATTTGTAAAACTACTAATTCCATACCTTTGTGAGTTACATACAAACAATGATATATGGTATAACAAAGGCAAGATGTTTTTGCCGGATTATCATATCTGACTGAAATTATCAGTTATTTAACCCTTAATCAGACAAGATTAGATGTTTTTCTGAAGGATTTTCGACTCTATTGACGTTTGTTATTTTAATTACCGACTCCATCACATAAACCATGTTTTTTATCATCAAATCTAGCTATTAAGTACAATGTGAAATTATTGTTTAATGTTTAAAGAGGTATGTGTCCTGTAGTGTTACATACCTTATGTGATTATTCTCTGATAACTTCTCCGAAATCTTTGAATAATTCCAGTAAAGACATGCAAGCTGGTCAATTGACAACATACTAGCCTTTGTTTGATTAAGGGTTAATACACCACAGGATTAAATACAAAACTATTTATCTAACAGTTGATTTTTGAGAAAGTTATCATGACCGACTCTCTCCATTCTTCCCTCCATCTCGGAGCAACTGTAGAGTAGATAGACATCAAGATCGCAAGGTAAAGTATTTGCAATGAGCAAAATAACATTTCGAAATTCCCGAGAAGCAGGATTTCCAGGATCGCACAGTCGTCGTGGTCAGTTTAATGGCTCCGGTAACTTCAATCCTAATCGAGGGGCTGGTAACCCGCGCTACCAAGGTTATCGTGGTAGGGGTTTACAAAGCCGAAAATATTTTTTCCTAAAGTAAGCATAAAACGTAAATGAAACGCTTTTGTATCGAAGCTGATATCTACACAATACACGGAGCGATAGTTTGCCAATGAACATCGAAACAATGGACTTGGCAATACGATTTTCCCAGTACCAACTTAACAAATAATACATATTTTAATCAGTACAAGCTGCACTCACTTTTCGATCCCTTGGAAACTTCGGGATAAAATAAAGCATACTTTATCATTACTCAAGGATAATGTTCTTATGGTGAAAGAATTATGAAAATCCGTCCAACAGTTTTTGACTTTATTCTTTACAAATATATCCATACAAAAATATCTCTCTTTATAACATTAGTATAGACTAGTTTATTAGTAGGTGTACCTACGATGGGTAGGTAAGGTGTATGTTCTAATCTAAATCTTATTGTACTTCAATATTTTTTTGTTGATAGTTAATATTCGAACTTTGTGTCTATGGCATTATTCGTTCTGTCAAATTAAATGTATTTAAAGCTGTCGTAAAAGATGTTGTGGATTTTTTCCCCTGGTTAAACAATATGTTTTATATACACCACACATTCTATGTATACTGTTTGTTAGTCGAGGTTCGATTGACGAACGGCCCACGATCCAGTAAATATATTTATAAACAAAATCATGAATATAAGTAATAATGACAGTCGGTCTCTAGGCCCTTCCCCACAATAGATTGCACGAAGAAGATAAAGATTGAAATATATGTACTTATAATCTTAACAGACGCAGGCGGGAAGACGGGCAGCAGCGCTCTCTGTGAGTTAAACCACAATACTACTGCCATCGCTAATTCGCCTGCCAAGCGTGGCGACTGAATTCCCCCCCAATTGATCATGGAAAGCATTAGGGGAGGCCCTCGTCCAGCAGTGGACAGGATTTAGCTGACGATGGATAAATTGAAAAAAGACTCCAAATTCTCTCCAAAAAAATCTAAAAAACTATCCCACATCGCAATTTTCTGTCGTCCGTGCCACTACCGCTAAGCCGGCAGAGTCAATCAAGCAGAAACGGTTGTACAAGCCTTACCGGCCCCCAGCGGCCTCTTATGCCCCCGCGAAATTGTTGTAGGGTAAGCCGCTGCTGTTACTCGACTACGGTGTTCGAACTTGGAACTATGAGATAACCCCTACGGATTGTACGAGTAATTATTTAAAACTATTTGAGAGAATATTTTTTTTCTATTGGGTTGGACTGCACCTTTCGAGACATGATCTGATAATAATCCCAGCATAACTAACTAATCCCACATAGATTATTTATTTCTTGATTAAGGTTCACAGTACCAATTCAAATACTAATTTAATTAGTGACAAGTTTAATAAGGCTGCGGTCAGTGACAGCTTAAAAGTTACTTTTTATTTAGGTGATCTCAATGAGTCATGGCACGTTAGAGCAATGGTTTAGCAGTTGACAAAGCCTCGGTATTAAGTAGTGAGTTCGCAACGAGGACGGTTCTACGTAGATTAGGAACTTACATAATATATGGAGAAATAGTAAGGTTTTGGTGGTAAATTACCAGCTTATTATCACATTGCGCCGTGGATATCACTTGGAGCGATATTTATGCCGTGTAGTGGGAGAAATACCTACAGGTAATTTTATTGTTATTAGTTTTGCTTCCAAAGAAAATAATTAATACACGAGACAGGTTTTTTTTTTGTTTCGTGTAAAATCGATAATAATCATGTAGGGCCTTACTAATAATGGCGGAATAGCTATTTCGAAGATACACAAAGCTCAACTTAACTTGTCAGTTGTATGCCAAATACGGAATAACCAGTACACGTAAACTTGTAATAACCGTTGTATAAGTGACAACGCGTTTATTGGTAAGGGGGTTAGAATGTTTTTCTTGGGTACTTGCGATTGGAAGGTTGTGGGTTCGTGACTGGCTATATACTAGACGTGTACAAATGTGAATGAATGAATATACTCTTTATTGCACATTGTACATTACAAATGTAAAAATTTACAATGGAGAAATTGTAAAAGGCGACCTTATCGCTCATAGCGATTTCTTCCAGGTAACCTAATTTAAAGATGAAAGGAGCTTAACAGATAGAGTAATGGGGCTCGCAAATGTTGCTATCTAATCGGTGTCTCTTTTTTCAGTGTCTATATACGCAATAACCTAAGATTGTTAGGTTGAACCCCCATACCTTTATAGTGTGTGAACCTCGTAACGACGATCTGTCTCTCCTAACCTTTATCATATTCGATTTATCATCATCACCAGCCACATGACGTCCAGTGCTGGACGAGGGTATCATAATATCACAAAAAGATTTGTTCACAAATCTTCCATCCTCCTCCTCTTAAAAATCATCGGAACATTATTGACAGACTAGTGGACGCCCCGCGATATCATTCGCGTAGTTTAGTAGTATCTGCATCCCAAATTTCAAGCGTCTAACTTGAGCGGTTTAAATTTTTCATACAAAAGTATTTTCGCGTTAATTCCCGTTCCCGTGGGAATTTTCGGAATTCCTTCGTCTGTTCCAAATTTCAAGTGCCTACGTTTAGCCGTTTGGCCTGTGTGTTGATATGTCAGTCAGTTTTTCTTTTTATATATTTAGATTACGATTACTTTTACGTTGGACATATTATAATTTAGGCTCGTATTCTGAAACATGAACCAAGCAACAGTCAGGTAAGTTATATGTTGTGTCTGACTCTAATGGCATGTGTCAAAAAGAGACAAAATATGCACCAAGTATTACATTTATGCATTTAGTTTTCTTTCTTAATATGGGCTTTAGTCCCCTCACATGGTCAAAAGCATAGTGCCAGTACTATTTAAAACGTCTTTAAAACGATATGTACGCCCGAGGCACGAAGTCTGACGATAGTTTGTAACTTTCTCTATGATAGTTTAGATGCATTTTATGAAAAATAATACCTTGTATTTCCTCATGTATGAAATTGAATATAAGCATGTAAAGTCCTTGAGATATACCTGCGGACACTTTTGACAACTCAATTTACAGAATGTTGCCACAAAATGCCCAGTGTTGTACCTATCGATAAATTTATTTGATATAATCGATAATATATGATTGTGGGGTGAATAGAAAAATTAAAAAAATGGTATTTTTTTTTTTCATTCTGACCTATTAGATGCCAATACTTATCATAACACATTAAAGAATAAAAATAAAGAAAAGAGGCTGACACAATACAGTAGTTTAACGAATGTCATGTCACATGATTGTCATAATATGTTTGTTTGGTCAGTAATTTTCCAAAACATAGACAATATGTCTGCGTTATTGTAAAAAATAACGGTATTGGTTAGTTCGTGGATAATTTTTTATCTCGATAAGCTATTTTTCTCGATTGTCTATGGTTTACTGGATCTTGTACCTCTAGGTAGATGTGAAATTATTACGCGGGTAGTTTCGTTTTCATAATCATAATAATTTAATTAGTTTTACTCTGTTATTATCGTAAATGGGTTTTATTTTCAATAAATAAAGTAATCGTAAAGTGATTTTAACATGGATTTGGAATCGCAACTCGGACATAAACAATGAACCTACAGCTAGCACTTCATGTGCTCCTGAACCCACTTTGCCAGCCACCATATTTCTGTCACCTCCCAAAAAAAGAAAAAAGGTATCGTTTGATGCGAACGAAAAAATATTAGTGAGAAATGTGCACAAATTTGTTGTCCGGACACACATTGCAGAAGAATCAAACAACATAATTCTGGGAGTGGAAACACCAAGACTGCACAACAGCATATGTGTTGATAAAACATCGGAGATTCTAGCGACAACTAGATCTTCAGTTTACAAAGTTTTCAAAAGAAAGAAAGGAGAAAACGATGTTTTTTCGTCTCCCAAAAAATCGGGACCTAAAATTTAGTTAGTAGTTTTTCATAGGTTCTGCAAGAAATAAATTCAGATGATAGTATGCCACACTTTTCGATATGGACGTTAGGAAAAAATCTTTACTTAGTGAAATTGACATGTATTCAAAGTTTTTTCACGTTTACTATAAGTCGGGAAAAATTTATCGATATGACCGAATTTTATACCACATGCCTATTTTAATTTTCCTAAACATTGCAATACTCTAGTTGTCAAAAGTGTCCGCAGGTTTATCTCAAGGACTTTAGTGTTCTTTGTGAATATGACGTGGGATTTTTAATGTCACCTACAATTTCCCTTCGAGTCATCTCGATGGAATATGCAGAAATAAAATGTGGTGGTTGTAGTGTACACGAATTAAAAGTTTGGGAAAATACTTCACTTTAGCAATTTAAAAGAAAAGTTTAAAATTTGATATTGAATTTATTTAGCTGTAACATTATGGAATGTGTTGGAGCGTAATCGTTGCGTTCGCGTTCCTGAACGAGTACGATGGGCCACGTACGTACACGGACGTGACGACACAGCGACGACGGTGGCGCGGGAGCGGGGCGAGATGGGCCAGGCACTGCGCTTCTACCCACTGACAGCGATACACGCGATTGCGCAACCTTAACCTTAACTTATTTTAATATCCATATACGTACTTGATTTATACATTTGATTTAAAACACGACCTATATACAGTCCACTCTAGTTTTATTTAAAACTAAAAACCACTGAGCTAACAGTGGTCCTTCGAGCCGTAAGACATCAGTTCTACAGCTTCGTGCAAGTCAAGACGAATCAAGTGCCTATTCAGTGTTGAGGCCGCCATTGCTGTTCACATTGCTGCATCACACGGGAGAGTGCAAGTCATCTGGTGGAAACAGGACAGTATATTTGTGTGATCGTTCCATTACTTCCTTTCCTTTGCTCAGTTTTCACCGCTTCAAAAGCAATTTTTTTTCATTAAACTTCCTTCATTTCGCCTCATTTGGGTCAACATAGTTTACTTATTATCATTCCCATTTGTTTCGGTGAAGGTATATCTGCGTATGTATGTTACCTGCTTAGTCACATATAATATCTACAATACGGCAGCTGTTTACCGACAATAATTAAATTGCAACGCAGACAAATTTTTATTGCTTAACTACAAACCCGACGGGCTATTAGCGTGCTCGTAGGTTAGATAAGAATATTTAGCAGCGTTAGCATTTTCATTCATCATCACTTATCTATTCATTCCAGTTTATTCGTATACCTGTAGGCACATTTGCAATGGCTGAGGAACTCACATTAATTAAAAAACGTGGATCTATGAAGGGCAAGTTAACAAACTTCGCTAATTATTTAAGCATTTTAAGTGACAGTGCTTCTTTGTCCAGTCTTCAACAAATCGATCTTGAGGGGCGCCTAGATAAATTCGAGGCCTTAATACTGTGTGTTCGACAGTTTGCAGACGGAGATCGAGGTGGTGGTGGTTAACCAGGAGGCCGCGTTTGCCGAGCGAGCCGAGTTTGAAGATCGGTACCACACCCTGGTGGCGCGCGCGCGCTGCCTCCTGGCCGCCGCCGGCGCCGGCGACCTCAAGCTGGGCCCGGGCTCTGCGGCGGGCTCAAGCGGCGCTCACACAGGTCAATCGTTTCATAGGGGTTTTGTGCGTTTGCCTAAAATTGATTTGCCTCGCTTTGACGGTGGTTATGAATGCTGGCTTGAGTTTAGAGACACCTTTAGTTCATTGATCCATAGTAGTGAGTGCATCGATGACATAAGCAAGTTCCACTATTTACGTGCTTCTTTACGCAGTGACGCACTTCAAGTTATCAAAAATCTGGATTTTAAGGGCGTAAATTATACTTTGGCGTGGAGCTTGCTGTGTGATCGCTACGACAATAGTCGTTTGCTTATAAACAACCATTTAAAGGCGTTATTCAATGTCCCAGCCTTATCTAAGGAATCGTGCGCGCAACTTCGTCATTTAATTGACATTATTAACAAAAACATACGCGCTCTCAAGACATTGAATGAGCCTGTCGAACATTGGGACACATTGGTTATATATTTTATGGTGTCAAAGTTAGACTTGGTGACCTGTAGACATTGGGAAGAATACCGCAATACGCTTTCTGCAGCGCCTAGTTTATCGCAATTCATTACTTTCCTTGGTGGCAGGGCTGATCTATTAGAGACTTTAGATAGTAATCGTCAAACAAACAAATTCATTTCTTCCTCTAATCACTCACCCTCATCAAACACATACATTTTGACAGACAAAAATTCACAATCAAATAATTCAAACATGCAAAAGAAAAATAATACAAGATGCTTACTATGTTCTCAGAATCATATCTTATTTAACTGTGAAACATTCCGAACTTTGAACACAGAACAAAGAATAATTAAAGCTAAAAAATTAAAAGATGTTTGAATTGTTTACGTTTAGGTCATTACACAAAACAGTGCCGATTTTCACGATGCAAGTACTGTAACCGCAAACACAACACGCTTCTGCATGATGAATCAGCATCACAGAACTCGACACCATCTACGTCATCACCGGAGAATGTAGCTTTGCCAGGCATTTGTGTCAGACCCTAGCGTAGTACTTTCCAGTAGTACACTACAGAATACTACCTCTATGATTTTACTGTCCACAGCATTGGTGAAGGTGGTGAGCGAGGATGGCACCGAGTATGACGCGCGAGTTCTGCTCGACAGCGGTAGTACAGCCAATCTAATTACTGCTAGCCTATGTGACAAGCTACACTTGCGTTCAAGAGAAAATAACTCCACGATCGCAGGTATCAATAGTCAGACATACCTAAGTACACAGTCTTGCCGCGTAAACATTCGCTCGCGCCACACTATTTACCAGACGGCGTTAGATTGTTTTGTGTTACCCGAGATCACTACTTGTTTACCGACTTCATATATTAGTTTTGACCACCTCCATTTCCCTGCACAAGTTCAGCTGGCGGACCCGAACTTTAACATTCCGTCAGTCGTTGACATTTTGGTAGGGGCTGACACATTTTGGAACATACTCGGGGTCAATACAATAGAGTTAGGGAAACGTCAACCAACATTGCGTGAGACCAGGTTAGGCTGGATAGTCTCGGGCGCGATTACTACGCAACGTAAGCAAAACAATACTCACCGTTGTAACTTTGTACAGTCAGATGCAAACTTAGATAGGTTTTGGCAATTAGATACGGTAGCACCGAAGCATTCTTTATCTCGTGAAGAACGCACTTGTGAGGAAAGTTTTTCACAAAATACTACGCGGGATAGTACTGGGCGGTTTGTAGTAACCATGCCATTGAAAGCTGACCCCTACGTCCTAGGTGAATCGTATGTAATGGCAAGGCAACGTTTTTACTCTTTGGAAAGACGATTTGGCCGCGATCCTTCCTTTAAGGAGATGTATGTAGGATTTATGCGCGAATATGAAACGTTAGGGCACATGACGGAAAATAGTGATCAAGCATGTCATCACGGGTACTTTCTACCTCATCACGGAGTCGTTCGAGAGTCCAGCACCACCACGAAGCTTCGCGCGGTCTTTAACGCTTCAGCAGCTACGTCATCGGGTGTAAGTCTCAACGACATACAGATGGTAGGCCCCACCGTACAAGACGACCTCTTATCCATTTTACTTCGGTTTCGCCAACATAAATATGTAGTCTCAGGGGATGTGGAAAAAATGTACCGCGCCATTGACATTGCCCCGAGTCAACGATACCTACAAAAAATATTTTTTCGTTCCGATCCTAGTGAGCCGCTTAAGACGCACAGTTTAAACACTGTAACTTACGGCACTTCTTCTGCGCCTTACCTAGCAACCAAGTGTCCAGTTACACTGGCCGACTACACTGACAATGCCTCAGCTAGGGACGCGATTAGGCGGGATTTTTATGTCGACGATTTTTTGAGTGGTAGCAACACGGTCGAGGGCGCAATCGATTTGTGTAAGCAGGTTATGTCCGTATTGTCATCAGCAAGGTTTAACCTACGTAAGTGGCAGTGTAACAGTTTGCTAGTTCTTTCGCAAATCACCGATGACATAAACCGGTCTGATACTCGCGTAGACATGACGATCGATACAAACTTTAGGCTTGCATTGGTTATGCGATAAGGATTTCTTATCATTTTCTATTAACATTGATACACAAATGAAAATAACGAAACGTAAAATTCTTTCGGTTATTAGCCAAATCTTTGACCCACTCGGGTTGGTAGGTCCATGTATTGTTGAGGCCAAGCTTATCATGCAGCGGCTATGGGTCGAACAATGCGACTGGGACAGTAGGGTTCCTAAGTGCATTGAAGAACTTTGGTTATTGTTTTCAACAAATCTTACATACTTAAATAGGCTAATGATTCCGCGCTGGATACTAAGCGATAATGCTATTTACCACGAGGTACATGTCTTCACCGTCGCTTCGGAACGGGCATACGGGGCATGTATTTATGTTCGCATAGTAAGTTCAAACGGCAATATTAAGGTTCAGTTACTCACATCTAAAAACCGCGTCGCTCCGGTTAAACCGCACACTATACCGCGTCTCGAGCTGTGCGGGGCTTTGCTTGGTTCAAGACTGTGTACAAAGGTTTTAGAGTCTTTGACTATTGATATTCGCGAATGCTGCTGGTGTGACTCGACAATTGTGTTGGGGTGGTTATCTACGCCGCCGCAACAATTAAAACCATTTGTACGGAACCGTGTCGATGAAATACAGGAGAGTACTAGCGGTAGTTCGTGGAGTTATGTTCCCTCCAAGGACAATCCAGCAGACCTTGTTTCTCGTGGCGTGAGGGCCGATCTCATCGCTGAGTGCTCCTTATGGTGGACCGGTCCTGGTTTCTTACTTAAAAATAAAAACGAATGGCCAAAAATGCCCAACGAAACTGGGAAACAAGACCTGCCGGAAATCACACATTCATTTGTTTTACAAGATTCGACAAAAGACACAAAAACAATCATACAAACTTTAATTACAAAATATTCAAATCTTACATATTTACAAAGAATTGTTGCTTACATACTACGCTTTATTTACAATTTAAAACATAAAAATAATAAAAGACAGGGTTCATTATCACTGGATGAATTGCAAACATCCCTCACATACATACTGCGCAGCGCTCACCAGGAAATGTTCCCTATGGAATGCGGTCTTCTCTCACGAAACAAGTCACTGCCTAAGAAAAATAGGCTACTATCCTTGAGTCCCTTCGTGGACAGTGATGACGTCATTCGAGTGGGCGGAAGGCTTGATAACTCTAATTATGATTTCAATATCAAGCATCCAATCTTATTGGATAGTAAGCATTATTTAACTCAATTAATATTTGAACATTTTCATATTAAATTCAAACATTGTGGTCCTCAACTATTGTTGGCTACAATTCGTCAATATTATTGGCCTTTAGGAGGTAGGAATTTATCCAAATCAATTTGTAATAAATGTATTCGTTGTTTTAGGCAAAAATGCCAAAGTATACAACCTATAATGGGTCAATTACCTCAATGTAGGAGTAATTTAGAATTCCCATTCCTACATTCCAGTGTCGACTATGCCGGGCCAGTAATGATAGCAGACCGTCGAGGCAGAGGGTGCAAACTCATAAAATCGTACCTATGCATATTCGTATGCCTTGCTGTGAAGGCCGTTCATCTTGAGCTCGTCACAGACCTGACGAAGGAAGCCTACATGGCTGCTCTTCAGCGCTTCATTGCACGGCGAGGCAAACCTCGAAGTTTATTGTCCGATAACGGAACCAATTTTGTAGGTACTTGCAATGAACTGCAACGTTTTTTAGAACAGTGCAACATGACTTTCGATATGAAATGAAATGAATGAAATAAATGAATGAATGAAATGAAAATAAAAATTGAAATGAAATAATGAATGAATATGAAAATGAAATGAATGAAATGAAATGAAATGAAAATGAATAAATGAAATGAAATGAAATGAAATGAAATGAAATGAAATTGAAAATGAAATGAAATGAAATGAATGAAATGAAATGAAAGAAATGAAATGAAATGAAAATGAAATGAAATTAATGAAATGACTAGAACATACATACATTTGTTTACATACATACACTTCACGCCTGTCTCCCAGAGGGGTAGGCAGAGACTACAGATCTCCATTTGTCACGATCCTGACATACCCCTTTCGCTTCATCTACATTCATACATCTTTTCATACATGACCTCCGTTTTCGAGTACTTTTCACGCCACCTTCGGTCAGGACATCACCAATCTGGTCTTTAATGTCCTTCTGGGGCGACCTCTACTCACCCGGCCCATTACATCACCCATATAAATCTCTTTCGTCAATCGACTTTCATGCATTCTCTCCATATGCCCAAACCACCGAAGCATGCCCTTTTCAATCTTGGTCACTACGTCTTCCTTCAAACCGCAACTTCCCTTATCACACTATTCCTTATCCTGTCATTCAATGTCACAGCTTTCTTTGTTATTGATAATATTATGTGTGTGCATTTTGACGGGCCCGTTGGTGTAGTAGTCAGCATGTCTGCCTCTGCTCCGTAGGGTCGTGGGTTCGATTCCCACCGCTGCTGGCAAGTATTTAGGTGACGAGCTTTTAAGTACTTGTTGGATGTGTCTGGGTGTTTTATTTATATAAGTATGTATTTATAAGAAAAAAAAAAGGTATTTAAGTAAATATATCTCGTTGTCTGATTTCCATAACACAAGTGCTTTAGCTACTTAACATGGGATGAAGGCAGTGTGTGTTGTTGTAAAATATTATCGACTTGACGAGACGGCAAGAATACTGCCTCTAGTCGGTCGTGGGTTCATTTCCCCACCTCTGGCATAGACTGAAGCTGGGGCATTTGGTTGTTTGGGAGTTTTATCTAACTTTCTTACTTAATTATCAGACCAACTCAGCTTCACGAGCGCTCAGCGCCTCAGCTCCACACTAATTAAATTCAATAATTAGTATTAGTTAAGTACCTAGTTTAGAGTCATGTGCCCATGTGTGAAATGTCTCAGGATTCTTGACGTACTACAAACAATTGTCTGCGTCTGTGGTCCAGTTGGTCGGATACTTGACTTGTACCGGGAGGTCGCGGGTTCGAGTCCGGCTACTGGACGTGTACCAATGGGACTCTTTTTCAGAGCCTATGTACGCAACGCAACGCTCGTACGGGTGAAGGACAACATCGTGATGAAACCCGCATACCACAAGGTGTGTGAACCCTATAACGGCGATGGGCTCACCCCCTGTCACGTTGGGTTAAATACGCTTGTGACCGTGGGACATACATTACATACATACACTTCACGCCTGTCTCCCAGAGGGGTAGGCAGAGACTACAGATCTCCATTTGTCACGATCCTGAAATACCCCTTTCGCTTCATCTACATTCATACATCTTTTCATACACGACCTCCGGTTTCGAGTACTTTTCACGCCACCTTCGGTCAGGACATCACCCATCTGGTCTTTATATGTCCTTCTGGGGCGACCTCTACTCACCCGGCCCATTACATCACCCATATAAAATCTCTTTCGTCAATCGACTTTCATCCATTCTCTCCATATGCCCAAACCACCGAAGCATGCCCTTTTCAATCTTGGTCACTACGTCTTCCTTCAAAACGCAACTTTCCCTTATCACACTATTCCTTATCCTGTCATTCAATGTCACGCCTTTCATGCTCCGCAATGACCGCATTTCTACGGCATTGACTTTACTTTTATGCTTCTCCTGCCATACCCAACTTTCACTCCCGTACATTAAGGTAGGTGCCAGTACAGCGTCATGGACAGCCAATCTTGCCTTTTTCGACATGAATTGGCTCTCCATAACACTGCGAAGGGCACCGTTAACCTTATTATCCACACTCACTCTTCTTTCAATATCTTTGTCAAACTTTCCATCACTTGTAAATATAGATCCCAAATATACAAACTCATCCACTTGTTCAACTTTCTCACCGTTAATCATGCACTCACAAACTGTCCTTTCATTATTTTCGACTACCATTACTTTGGTCTTACTAACATTCACTTTCATCCCTTTCCTTTTCAATGACTCATTCATACAATTAATCATCTGCTGCAATTCATACGCCGACGGTGCAAGAAGAACTTGATCGTCAGCATATAAAAGGCATTTGATGATTAAACCACCCATATCTAGACCCCAATAACAACCTTTCAGATCTTCCAAACAACTGTCCATGAACAGATTGAACAGCCACGGAGACGCTACGCATCCCTGTCTGACACCTCTATGGATGCCAAACCAGTCTGAGTAGGTCCCGTTTACACTGACACAGGCACTGGAATCATCATAAAGTGATTTCAAAGCCCGTACCAAGGTCCTGTCCAACTTGAACCGGGACAGCAGCAAGGTCCACAACTCATTCCTGGGTACCCGATCATAAGCCTTCTCTAAGTCCATGAAAGCGCAGAAAACCTTTTGGTTTTTGGCCAAAAACTTCTCCGTCACCTGGCGCAAAGAGAAGACTTGGTCGGTGCATCCCATTCCCTTCCTAAAACCAGCTTGTACATCCCAGATTTTTCATCAGTCTCACGTATTACCC
>SJJU01070349.1:0-32100 GCA_012932125.1 Conopomorpha cramerella
AACATAGATACATACACTTCACGCCTGTCTCCCAGAGGGGTAGGCAGAGACTACAGATCTCCATTTGTCACGGTCCTGACATACCCCTTTCTCTTCATCTACATTCATACATCTTTTCATACATGACCTCCGGTTTCGAGTACTTTTCACGCCACCTTCGGTCAGGACATCACCAATCTGTCTTTATATGTCCTTCTGGGGCGACCTCTACTCACCCGGCCCATTACATCACCCATATAAATCTCTTTGGTCAATCGACTTTCATCCATTCTCTCCATATGCCCAAACCACCGAAGCATGCCCTTTTCAATCTTGGTCACTTCGTCTTCCTTCAAACCGCAACTTTCCCTTATCACACTATTCCTTATCCTGTCATTCAATGTCACCCCTTTCATGCTCCGCAATGACCGCATTTCTACGGCATTGACTTTACTTTTTTGCTTCTTCTGCCATACCCAACTTTCACTCCCGTACATTAAGGTAGGTGCCAGTACAGCGTCATGGACAGCCAATCCTGCCTTTTTCGACATGAATTGGCTCTCCATAACACTGCGAAGGGCACCGTTGACCTTATTACCCGCACTCACTCTTCTCTCAATATCTTTGTCAAACTTTCCATCACTTGTAAATAGAGATCCCAAATATACAAACTCATCCCCCTGTTCAACTTTCTCACCGTCAATCATGCACTCACAAACTGTCCTTTCATTATTTTCGACTACCATTACTTTGGTCTTACTAGCATTCACTTTCATCCCTTTCCTTTTCAATGACTCATTCATACAATTAATCATCTGCTGCAATTCATACGCCGACGGTGCAAGAAGAACTTGATCGTCAGCATATAAAAGGCATTTGATGATTAAACCACCCATATCTAGACCCCAATCACGACCTTTCACATCTTCCAAACAACTGTCCATGAACAGATTGAACAGCCACGGAGACGCTACGCATCCCTGTCTGACACCTCTATGGATGCCAAATCAGTCTGAGTAGGTCCCGTTTACCCTGACACAGGCACTGGAATCATCATAAAGTGATTTCAAAGCCCGTACCAAGGTCCTGTCCAACTTGAACAGGGACAGCAGCAAGGTCCACAACTCATTCCTGGGTACCCGATCATAAGCCTTCTCTAAGTCCATGAAAGCGCAGAAAACCTTTTGGTTTTTAGCCAAAAACTTCTCCGTCACCTCGCGCAAAGAGAAGACTTGGTCGGTGCATCCCATTCCCTTCCTAAAACCAGCTTGTACATCCCAGATTTTTTCATCAGTCTCATGTATTACCCTTTCGATCAACACTTTTGCATACATTTTGCCGACGATACTAAGAGAGAGCAAAAAGAGCGTGCACAACTTTAAAAAAAGAGGAAAAAGAGGCGTGCAAACTTTATTCGGGATGTTCGATTAGAAGTGCACAGAAATTGCCAAAGTTGTGTGTGGTACAAGGTGTAAAGAGGGTTTTGGGATAGAAATGAAATAATCTTATTTCTAAATGATTGAGTCACTTGTTGGCTACGATGGTCAGCAGGGATCACTAAAATGACAAAAAATATAAAGAAGAGGTATTATTGGAAAGGCATGCATAAAGATATTATTAACTACGTATCAAAATGTCGGGAATGCCAAAAACCGAAGTATTCTAACAGACACGTAAAGGAAAAAATGGTAATAACTACGACAGCCAATTCCTCTTTTGAGAAAGAATATTTAGATATAGTCGGCCCATTAAATGTTGATCAGTTAGGTAATAAATATAGTTTAACTATACAATGTGAATTAACGAAATTTGTAGAAGCTTATCCATTATTGGATAAATCAGCTCAAACTGTGGCTAGGATTTTCACATAAAATGTTGTATTAAGGTATGGTATTCCAAAAGATATTGTCACTGATTGTGGTACAGAATTTATTAATTCTACTTTAAGCGCTGTATGTAAATTAATGAATGTCAATAAACTTAATTCTACAGCGTATCATCAGGAAACAATTGGTTCTTTGGAAAATTGGCACAAGCATCTTGGAGCTTATTTGCGCATACAGACGGAAAATCAGTCATTGAATTGTAGTACGTGGATTCCATACTGGTGTTTTGCTTATAATAATTCAGTTCAGTTGAGGTAGTATTTGGTAAACAGTGTAATATTCCAAGTAATCTTAGTGATAAATTAGATCCATTATATGTATATGATGATTATCCTTTAGAATTAAAATTTAGACTTCAGGAAGCACATAAAGAGGCCAAAGAAAATTCGTTATAAGCAAAGGCAGTTAGAAAAGAAACATATGATAGGACATACAATCCTGTTTCTTATAAAATAGGAGATTTGGTGTTAGTTAGAAGTGAGTGTGGAGACAAATTTTCTGAAATATATGAAGGCCCATATTTAGTGATTAAGGATTTGGGTGTTAATGTGGAGTTTATAAATAAGAAAAATAAATCTGTAATAGTACATAAGAATAGAACTAAGAAATTTATGAGTTGGATTGTTGATTTTTTTTTTATTTTTGGGGGGAAAGGAAGGGTGATCCTTTTCAGGCGAGGTGCAGTGGAATGTCACGCACTTACCGTCATGATAGGATCAAGTGATACGTGTATGATAACAATGTAGGTACGTGGGCGATAATGTTAAAGATGATAGTTCTATATATATAGTATACAGTTATAATTAGTGGAAGGCATTCATTTGTACGAGAATAGTAATACAACATTGACTACAAATAATGTGAAGTTTCCTTCAACCCGAGCTCCGCCGGCACCGATATCGCACCGCGTACGGGCGCATAACATTTTTAGAAATTGAAAATGCTTCATCACCTACAAACACGTATGGCATTGAATTTACTGTGTTTTTACATGTTTTTTTGTGTCGATAAGCCCAGTGCAAATCATCAATAGAACATCCACTTGCTAAATATCTGGAAAATAACACATTAATTATTACTTTCAGCTGTTCAATTACAAAAAAAGTGTTAACTACTACGAGATAATTTTTCACGATATGAAAAAAAGTAAACACTATGAAAAGTGGTTCAGCGGCCTCCAATTTGCGACCGTGCACATACCATCAACAGTTACTCTTTTTGAAAGATTTACGAGAGAAAGGTGAAAGATCGTCTAATTTAGATTCTACTATTGAGGAGCCTGTAGGAGAAGAAATTACTAAGAAAAAAAAGCTGTTAACAAACGTAAAACAAAAAATCATCAGACGAGGACTTCATCGAAAATTTAACCAAAAGAGTAAAAAAAAAATGAATGATGAAGAAGACGAAAGAGATGAAGATCGATTATTCCTTCTTTCTTTGTGTAAAGATTTTAAAAGAATTCCAGATTATTTAAAGCTAGAAGCAAAGGCAGAATTCATAAATACAATAAAAAAATATACTTCCACATATAACATGTCCGGACCGCAATATCAGCCATGATTTCAGGGGATATTTTACTTCAAATACAAACTATAACGTGCCTTCGAGTTCAAATGTACCTCCTACCCAACAGGAGACATTCAATCGGCCAGGAACTTCAGAATCTCATTACAGCAATATTGGCTCACTTGATAATTGCAGCGATGATAGCTCATACATAAACGACGTATTCGGTTAATCATTTTCTCATGTTTATAAACATATATATTTTTTAAGTAACTATTTTTGTAATTTAATTCATAATGCCTATTCGACGGGGACCGTTACTACAAAATTCGTCCTTTTTTGGTCAAACTTAGAGAAAACTGTTTATCAGTTGAACAAGAAGGAAGGTACAGCATCGATGAAATGATGGTGCCTTACAAAGGTACCCGAGCTGGAAACCGTCGGCAATATTTAAAAGGAAAACCAAACAAATAGGGGTTCAAAGTTTTCGTAAGAGCTGGTGTCTCTGGTATAGTTTACGATTTTATTATCTACGGTGGAGATATTTCATAATTCATTTACACATGCTGAAAAAAAAATGGGCCTTGGCGCTAAAGTAGTTATAGCTCTGGCCAAATCAATTAAGAACGCGGCTTGTTCTGTTCTCTATTTTGATAACTTTTTTACATCGATGGAACTTGTCTCCTATCTTCGTGAGGAATATGGTGTATTTACTTTAGGAACCGTAAGGGCCAATCGTCTGAAAGGAGCGCACAAGATATTGAAGAGTGACAAATACCTAAAAAAGTCCGGTCGAGGTAGTTTTTGTCAAGTTGTTAGCACTAAGCGTAAAGTTGTCATCGTTAAGTGGTATGATAGCAAAGCTATTCACTTAGCTAGCTCATTTGTTGATGCTTACCCTCTTGACCAAGTATTACGTTACAACAAAGAAATCAAAGCTAGAT
Organism: Conopomorpha cramerella; assembly: GCA_012932125.1. Taxonomy (NCBI): domain Eukaryota; kingdom Metazoa; phylum Arthropoda; class Insecta; order Lepidoptera; family Gracillariidae; genus Conopomorpha; species Conopomorpha cramerella. Next base: position 4,316 of record SJJU01070349.1, read on the forward strand.
CAAGGGTCCAGTGTCCACAAGTTGTGAAGCAGTATAATATGCACATGGGCGGTGTGGACCTCGCCGATATGCTTGTAGCCTTATACCGCACAGAATTTAAGGGACATCGGTGGTATTTGTCGATTTTCTCACAGATGTTAGATATATGTATCAACAATGCATGGCTGTTGTATCGCAGAGATAACAAGCTATTAAACCGCAAACCCGAACTGAAACTGAAACAGTTTCGTTTTGCTGTAGCAAATTCATTGAAAGCAGCAGGTCGAGACAATAACCAACCCCCAACTTACAAGGCTGCTAAAATTGTCACTCCCTCTGGTCTCCTACCAACCGAAAGCGTAAGGTATGATAGCTTTGCTCATTGGCCCGCATCAGATAGCAAAGGACGATGCCGTTTTTGTAAATCGGGACAAACTACAATTTTTTGCAAGAAATGCAAAGTAAGGCTGTGTCTTATAAAAGAGAGAAATTGTTTTGAAGCATTTCACGTTCATTCCTAAAATTATTTTGTTATGGCTATTAAGTATGTGATATAAGTATTCTATACTAATTCGTTGATCTCATATCTCTACATTTAATGTTGATACTTATAAAATAAAATTTCTAAGAAATAAGAAGTAAGTACTATGTGTTCAGAATGCTAAGTTATGTTAATTTTGTATGAAGAAACTTTATTTTGTTGTTGTCTAGGTAAGGATAAAAAGTGCACTGATCTGAAACTTGAATAAGACTGATGAAACATTACAAAATGTTGTTTTATTTCATTATTTTAAATATTTCTGTTAGTACCGAAACTTAGCTATTTATCTTAAAAGATACGTTAATTTTCGGTATAAGATCTACTGTAAGCCTGGCAGCGTATCCAAATACTCATATTATAAAAAAAATGGTAAGTGCTAGATTTTTTTTTCTATTTTTCACACATTGCTAGGCACCTCTATAGGCTATATTTCAAAAATATTGCATTTACGAAACCTTTTTTTTCTGTGCCAAGTTAAGTGTTAATTCTTCGCAACTTCGAGACATGCGAAAATATATGTAAAACAATTTCTCTTGTGATCTGAGTTTTGGTAATAAAGTATAAAAATCACCTTTGTGTTTATATTGCAATATTAATTGAACCCGTATTTCACGATTTCTCTTTCTCTTGAGTTTACGAGTACGGCTACGAAGTAAAAGTAACAGTAAAGCTTCGTCAATAACGTCGTCGCTCGACATCTTTATTTTATTTACGAACAGACAACGCGTGCGCTCACTCTAACCTTGTTTCTGCTACTGATTCTATGCGCGGGGGGACAGAGCGTACGGGCTTGTGGGTATGGTGCAGTTCGGATGCAGTTTGAATGCAGTTGACACGACTGCAATAAAACTGCAAACCAACCGTCCAGTTCGATTGCAGTCTGTGCGCAGTTCACACGACTGCACTCCGACTGCATTCAAACTACACCTGAACTGCAATTTGCGGTTGGATTGCAGTTGAAATGCGGTCTGTCTGTCTAGGCCCATAGCGAGCGGTCAGTCAAAGCGGGCGAAAAGAACTAGCGACTGGCAAGCGCACGTGCAGTGTGTCCCTCCCGCCCACCCCTCCTTCCCAGCTTGTGCGACGCAACCGGTTTCAAGATCCGACAAAAAACCGAATCTACCCCTGCGTGTATCGTATGAACGCATGTATTGAATGCCCTATACCACTGCATCGGATCTGAATTTTGCAGTATCGCCGAATGGGTTTGTAGTCGCAAAATCGGATGTAAACTTCAGCAAGATTCGGTATTTTTGTCGTGTCTTGAAACCGAATGCATGTGTGAACTCCTTCATTGAAATACTTATGCCACTATACCGAATCCTGCAAAAAACCGATTCGGTAGAGAAACACTGAACGCCGTGTGAACGTACCGTAACAGCCCGTTCCCACTTGTCGGGTGTCGGGCCCAGATTTTAATCGGATGTTCCAGTGGCAAAGCAGTTTATATGAGTCTATTCACACTTATCGGAAACCGAATTTTTGTCGGCGCCGACAAGAAATGTCGGGTGTTTTGTCAGCCCTCTACGGACGGAAAAATGTCGTCGCCAATCGTGTCGGCTCTCGCTCGCCTATGAGTACGCATAGCGCTGTTCACATTTGTCGGGTGTCGGGGCCGACTACCCTCCCCCTCCTACACCTCGTTCCGTGCCAGTGTACCTGCGATCGCCATAACATCGCGACGCGCCAGCAGAGTTGTTGTGTTTTTATTTTAACGCACGTTTGAAAATGGAAACAAATATAAACCCTGAAGAATTAATCACACTCGTTCAGGAAAGAGGTGTCCTTTGGGACAAAACTTTAAATAATTACAAAGACAAGCAATTGAAATTATCTGCTTGGCGAGAAGTTTGCTGCCTACTCATACCGGATTTTGAAAATTTGGATGAAAAAGAAAGACAAGCATGTGGTAAGTATTTTATTTAAAATAAAGGTGAATAAACAATAGTAATTAATGAATAGTTTTGAGGCAGTTTCCTTAAATTAAATTATTTTTCTAAAATTATTGAACATATTAGTCTTGCTCTTGCCAAGGTACCGAGCCTATTGTTGAAATGAAGTAGTTAGCAAATTCAGATCGTATGTCATTTGCAATAGGACCACCACGTGGGTTACAGTTTTGGAGTTGTCCTTGCGCCAGATTTTGTACTACATACTGAATATCTTCAAAGTTAAGACCATCCTTTTCCCTTACAAAATTATGTAACACTGTACACGCTTTTACTATATCGACAGCAGTGTCTGGGTGGACATCCAGTGGCCTATGAAATATTGTCCATTTGTTGGCTAAAATACCGAATGCACATTCAACGTACCTCCTTGCTCGACTTAAACGATAGTTAAATATTTTTTTCTTGTAGTCCAAATGAGTGCCTCCGAAAGGCATATCTTTTTGAAGTGTTTCATGTAGAGGCCTTGGGTTTGGTATATTTAAGCTACCATCATTAATTTTTTTCCACATGGTTGACTCTTTGAATATAGAGTTATCACATTCTTTTCCATAAGAGCCAACACTAATGAAAATAAAACGATATTCTGCATCAACAACGGCTAATAAAACAAATGAAAAATAGTCCTTGTAATTAAAATACATCGATCCGCTATCATTTGGTTTCTTCACTCTAATATGCTTTCCATCGATGGCTCCAATACAATGAGGAAAATTGGCTTTGATTTCAAAACTTTTTGCAATGTCCAACCATTTTCTTTGATTATCAGGAATTTTCATGAACTCGTCTCTTAATACATCCCAGATAGTGCAACTAATTTCTTTGCAGATCTTACTGATAGTTGACACACCAACTCTGTAACTATAGTGCAATTCTTTGAAGGAGCAACCCGATGCACAATATCTGTAAAATAATGACATGTAGGTAAGATAACATTACTAACCTAAACCTATTTTAATTTCAGGTAAACTAGTATCTACAAAGTGGTCGAATTTAAGAGATGCCTGGATGCGAGCCAATAGAAATGACGTAAAAAAATCCGGTTCTGGGGCGAAGTTTTCAAAGCCATAAATATATATATAAACAACAAATGAGTTTTTCGCAAAAAATTGCTGAGCCAAATCGCACTCATGATTCTGTCCAGAAGCGTCCAATAGATACACATCCAGAGATACCAGCGGCCAAGAAAAAAGATAAAATTTCAGAGGTACTATTACCCAATGATAAAAATTCGGAGGTATCAATACCAAGTACTTCCAAAAAGGACCTAGATCGTCCCATCCGACGAATAAGGTAACATGTAAACATACACCAAAAATGTGTTTTTACTTTATTCAAATACGTTTTTTTCGTAGAATATTTTCATATAAATTTTATTTTTTTACATCGATTAGTTTTGAAAATATGAACATCACAAAAAGTAACATTGAATATTCTTCCAACGTATAAAGGAACGTGTGACGACGGAACCGTCTAAGCCGCAGGGGAAGTCCCGCGGCGGCGCGTACGCGCCGGTTGCATCTTCACTTGACACCCCTCTTCGCGGGGAATGCACGTATTTCTGTTTGCTGTAATTTGGCGCCGTTTTGCAAGGCTGTGTTGTGAGAAACTTGTAATGTTACATTGAACGTGCTGGATTGTATACAAATACACTTTTATAATGTATCCACGTCGCTCAAGACGGCTTCTCAACTTAGTGTTGAACCAGGAGAATGTGTGTGAAAGTGTCAAAAATGCCTCTAGTTCTGCAATTTACTACGACAGTGACCATGGCCCGACTAGTAAGTACTTGTTTATTTGTAATTTTAATTTTTTTTTTAAGTATTTGCTGGTATATAGAGGTCCCAATGTTGTGCAGTTCTTTTCCCAAGTATATGGGCCTATGTGAAATAAGGTCCCCTTTTATGACGTAATATGTTAATTTAATCAAATAAACTATGTAATTATATGCTACAATTAACGATATTATTCACAAGCGTTTCCGCGCAGAAAATAATAAAAAAAAATGTGTATGTTATGTTAACAAAAACCCCTCTTCGCGGGAAATGATTCACTATTTTGGGGTTATATGTGCACTTAGTACCTTTTACGTTGGAAATGAACTCATATGATCTGGGTCACTTGTGCATATGTAACCTTTTTCTACGGAACTCGTTTCACTTATAACTTTTTACGCTTAGTATTTTGAAAACTATTAGAAATTATGAAATTTATTTTCCACTCAGTAATAGGACACGGTAGTTAGAAAGCAACCAATAGATTTTGACCCGTTTGTAATAATTAAAAACACGTCAAAACCTGTTGGTTGCATGCCTCATCACTACTGAGCGGTTAACCGTGTACGCGATTGGCTGCTAGTGGGTAAATATTTGCTTAATAACAGACTGATTTCATTTCAGACACCAGCCGCTGTTCTTCGCCCCTACCGCCAGGAGCTGAAGAAATCTATACACAGCTAAAGGACATATTTCTTGATAATCAGGAAATTACAGAAGCTCAACTTCAGGCAGACAAAAGAGACGTCGTACCTTCTTCTCCGGTTGTAGCAGGTAATACCTGGGTGGCAGACGCTCAGCTTGCTTCTCCGGTGGCAGGTGCATCCAGGGCGACTGAGTCTCAGCTTGCTTCTCCGGTGGCAGGTGCATCCAGGACGACTGAGTCTCAGCTTGCTTCTCCGGTGGCAGGTACATCCAAGGCGACTGAGCCTCAGCTTGCATCTCCAGTGGCAGGTGCATCCAGGACGACTGACTCTCAGCTTGCTTCTCCGGTGGCAGGTACATCCAAGGCGACTGAGCCTCAGCTTGCATCTCCAGTGGCAGGTGCATCCAGGGCGACTGAGTCTCAGCTTGCTTCTCCAGTGGCAGGTGCATCCAGGATGACCGACGAACAACATTCTTCCCCCACGGCAAATGCAACCAGAGCAACGGAGGCACAGCTTTCTTCACCGGTAAATGCATTTAACAATGTAGAGCCTTCGCCTTTTACTATTGAAATCCCGACCAGTTTCGAGAATTCTCCGATGCCCTCCGTTTCCATAGATGTGATAGATTGCCTCAATATACCCACGCCTTTGCCGTCACCACTTAACAAGCATTCAGAGAATAAATGCAATGACGTTTTTTGTGCAATACATGAAGCTTGGCAAGATGCTGATAAAGATACTGTTACCCCTACTCGTCAATCGAGGAAACGCAAGAGAGATGTACGTAACTGGTCTGATGTTAAACGGAAACATCTTCGTAATCAGGGTAAAGCTTTTATTAATAGATCAGGTCGTCTAGTTGAACAGAAGGTAATGGGAGCCCCGTGCAAATGTCGAAACAATTGCAGTGACAAGGTATTGCCAGCTAACCGACACAGTATTTTTTCTAAATTCTGGGCCTTATCAAATAAAGAAAAACAGTGGTTGTTTGTTGTCAATAATACTTCTAAAGAAAAGAAAAACCGTTGTCTTAACCGGGAGGCGCCCAACAAGAGAGTTTTTACTTATAAGTATTTTTTACCAATTATAACATTAGATAATATAACAACTAAAAAAGTTGAGGTCTGTAAGACAATGTTTTTAAACACTATTGGGATGAGTGGTAAAATTATTAGGAATGCTTGGGCAAAATACGATGGTAGCATTGTAATGGAGGGTGATAAACGGGGCCGACATGGAAATCACAAAAAGGTTAAGGTGGATGAGATGGTGAAAAGCGTATGCGATCATGTCAAGGCTTTCGAACCTGTGGAATCCCATTACCTTCGGGAGAAGACTACTAAACTCTACCTTGATGGTTCACTCAGTATATCTCGTATGTTTTCGATGTATAAAGAGTGGTTTGACAGCGACAAATATTCAGTGCAGGCTAAAACGGAAAGGCAATACCGTGATATCGTCAACGATAATTTTAATTTAGGCTTTTTTTGTCCTAAAAAGGACCAATGTGATAAGTGCCACACGTACCACAGTATTGCCAATCCCTCACAGGAAGAGAAAGTTGCTTATGAGGATCATCAAGCTAAGAAAAAAATTGCTAGAGAGTTGAAAAAGACTGATAAAGAATCTGCTAAAGGGTCCAATGGTACTATTGTCTGTGCTGTTTTCGATTTTGAAAAAGTGCTAACATGCCCTTTTGGTCAGGTTAATATCTTTTATTATAAGAAAAAGCTGTCTTGCTTCAACTTCACAGTGTTTGATATGGGTCGGAAGCATGCTGTGTGCTATATGTGGGATGAAACAGTAGCTAAAAGAGGGGCAAACGAAGTAGGTAGTTGTTTGCTGGATTTTATAGAGTCGAATGCTAGAAGTGGTGTACAAACTATTTTTTTCTGGTCTGATAATTGTTCAGGTCAAAACCGCAATCGCTTTGTTTACTCGTCATATATCTATGCAGCGAATAAATATAATGTCACGATAACACACCGCTTTATGGAAAAAGGTCACACACAAAATGAGGGTGACAGCGTACACTCGGCAATAGAAAACGCGTCTAGAACCAAAAAGATCTACACTCCTCAGGAGTGGCAGCTCTTAGTTAGATGGGAAAAGAATAGCAATGAATCGCCGTATGAGGTGAAAAATATGGAAAAAGATTCCTTTTATGATTTTAAAGAACGGGTATCTGATAAACAATGGAACAAAAATATTCGAGGGCAAAAAGTTAAATGGAATAATATTCGAGAAGTTCATGTTGCCGCCACTGATCCTAACAAACTATGTTACAAATACGATTTGAATATTCAACAATACGAAATGATTGCTATAAAAAGTAATACACGAAACTCAAACTACAATACACAATTAAAGACTTGTTACACGGATCGATTAAACATTCCCTTTGATAAATATAAAGATCTCGTGTCTCTGTGTAACACAAATATAATTCCTAGAGAACATCACAGATATTTTAACGATCTTCCACATACCCAACAGAACGGCAATGATTCTGAAACTGATTAGGTTTACTTTTTTACCTGTTTTTAATGTTGAAGTCAATACCTATAAATTTTATTAGCTATTAAGTTATTACCTACCATTATTTAAAACAAAATTTGTTTTCATTGAGATTTAATCTTTGTTTCTGACGGGGTAAGAACCTGCCATTTTTTAGAAGTTTTTTTAGTTTTTTACAATGAATGTTGTTTGTTATCCAAGATTTTATTAACATAAATAATAATTATTATGCTTACTTTCGCATATTATTTAAAGAAACGAAAGTTCCTCATTTTACTGTGTGATATTACACTTATTAATAGGTACCTACCTATATTTTTTTTCTATTTAATTACTTTGACAAAACTTTACTGCTTATAGTTTGTGTAAACTGTAACTAATGGCCATGAATGTAAGACTGCCTTAATACTATTTTGATAAACTTTGTTATTTTTGTTTTTCCTCTAAGTTTTTAATAAAAACATTCTTTAATCTTTTGCGATATTTTTATTTGTAAACCCTAATATATTGACATCCTTACTATCTAGAAGGTTAAGTTCTTATTATATTTAAGTGGTAGAGTATGTCCTTAGTAAAGGGGTGGTTACTTTAGGGCACATGTTAATAATAAACATTGCTAATCTCCTAACAAAAAGGTTACATATTCATATAGTTCCTTGATATGGTATTACTTTTACGGCGAAAATAGGTGTATGTGAACATGTGACCATATATTTCTATAATACTTTCCATAAATAAGGTTACATTTAAACATAGGACCGGCTATTCCTTAAAAGCCTTCGAAATCGGGGATAGTTTATATTGAAAAGTAAGCGAGGGGCAGCAACTAAGACCTGTGTCAAAAATCATTACAGTTCAATTTTATTTAAAAAAGTTAGCAGCTTACAAAGTATGACGAAACTTCAACTGCTTGTACTGAAAAGTTGCTTTCCAGCAGATGTGACCTTTTACGTCGGATGGGACGAACTGTGGTAAAACTGAGATCAAAACGTGTCGTCTAATGTCTGCATTACACGTTGCATTGAGCCTGGTATATCTTCAGAATTTTTATACTGCTACTATGCTCTACTTTCATGAGCGGACTCGGAATGACTGTGACAACTTTGACAGATAAACAAACAATTGCTGTGGAGCCGCGTGAATCAATCTTATTTAGATCTTAGTTTTATGAGGGAGTGTGAAAATTAAATTCCTAGTGAGCTCCTACACGACTTTGCCCGCAAAGCATGCGATTCATACGATCCGTGCGTACTCTTACTGTGAAACCCCCCAGTGAAAGGCCCAACATACTGTTACGCCCCGGGGTCGAGAAACAACAGCTAGAATGCCGTAGAGGTACGTCGAACATTCGAGAGGCCTAAAGAACATTCCAGTATCCAAGTCGACGCATACAAACCACTACACAGTGCCTATATGCGTCAGAATGTAGTAGTAGAAAGATCTCGAAAGATCGAGAAAAGTGTGGTATATTTCGGAAGCCACAAGTACTTACCTCACCACAAGTAGGTATACACCTACTTACCTACTGTTGGGTGTAGGTAGAAACACGCGAGCCGTCGACGCGACTCACAAGTAGGTATAAATCTACTTACCTACTGTTGGAGTAGGTATAAACACGCGAGCGGGCCGACGCGACGGTTAGGTATTTAATTATTATTATTAGAAGTCGACTCGAGAATGTACCTGAACCTACTCGAATGTTCTGGATTGTGTACCGTGGTATATAAAGAGCGACGATCGAGTCGGCGGGACAGTTTCAACTAAACAGTGATACAGTGAACATCAAGAGAGAAAATTAAAGAGAGTTAACAAGTGATTGTGTGATTGTAAAAGTGTTTATTAGCGGTTTAGTTTAACGATTGTAATTAGTTTGTGTAATTACAGTGCCGAAATAAAGTGTTGTTCTTGATTTTCGTAATAGTGAATTTTTCTATCAGTACCCACCCCCCACGTACGTAACAATACTAAAAATTTCAATATATTTTAATCAACAGTTATGTAGAACCACAATGACTAAGAAAAAAAAGGTTTCCTATACGACTTTGCTCGTAAAGCTTTCGGTCCGAGCGTACTCTTACTGTGAAAAACTCCAGTGAAAGGACCAACATACTAAAAAAAATAATTTATTTTTGGCACATATGTACCTACATGATTACAACTGGCCAGATCTATAAACATTCAGTCTGTCCCCAGTACAAAATATTCAACATTAATGTAAGGCCACAACGACAAAAGATTAAAAAATGCTGTTTTTGCACCCCCGCCGATATAATTTGAGCATCATAAAAATGGTTTCCATTGGCGGCTAAACGGTCGGCATTAGCATATTTATAACGGTTCCCTTCAGCAAACATGAAGTGAATTGACTCGCGGTGTTTGTTTTTGACGTAATGGCCCTCCGACGTGGCTTCTTCATTGAAAATATGGCTGGATGAGGGGGCGGACGCACGCTGTTGTGTTGCCCGCTGTACCGGCATAAATATGTCAGTGTATTTGTGTTTGCTTCGGGTAGGTAGCTATACAAAGTTAAATTAAAAATGTTGGCGAATGTCGAGAAAAACACTCGGCCCACGATATCATACAGCTTTTGTAACCTTCTAACCAAAACAATGCAAAATTTGAGGTGCGTACATATATTTCTTTTTAACTGACCTCAAAAAAGGAGGAGACTCTCAATTCGTCTGTATTTTTTTTATGTTCGTTACCTCAGAACTTTCGCCTGGGTGAACCGATATGGATGTTTTTGTATTTTATTTGGAAGCTGGTGCTTCCCATTTGGTCCCATATAAATTTGGTTTTTTTTTGACAATGGCATCCACGAAAAACCACATATATATCAAATTTTACTGGTTCTTTTTTCTTTAAGGTACTTCTAATACCAATCTTTGCACTAAAAGAAAAGGATTGGAAAGTTTGAGGAAATCTAATACAAATAACGAAAAAAACAAATCTTATCTCTTCACCTCACATTTTGCATTGTTTTGGTTAGTAGGTGACTTAAACTAAAATGATTGGTATCTACGGTTGAGGCACTAAAAGGCACAATTAAAATAACTGTTAATTTGTGCATCAATTCAAAACGTGGTCAAACGCGTCAAAATGCTTTATGTGTAGTGGTCGGAACAGAAATCATGACACCAACCAATCGCAACGAAAGCAGCACCTATACATAAGTAATAAACATCGACTCCAAATTAACATTTTGCTAAATATTTTCATAACGAAAGCTCCTTTGTATAAGGTAAGGTAACCTTTAAATATGCTCTAAAGCTCTATATTTAGTGGTTTTAGCTAAACAACTTTGGGTAGGTTTTTCAGTAAGCGAGTAGATGTTCACTTTTCTTATTTAGATTCTCATATCGTGAAAACACATTATTTGATGAAAAAAATACAATCCTAATATAAACGAGTGTAGGCACTCAAAAAACCCTAAAATAATGAGTTTTTCTTTGTTGAAGAAAAATTCGGCGTAGTAGACCGATGAAAGATATGATATTAAAATAGTTCTGTCATAAGCCACTCTTTCGATAATATTTTCACAATCTGAAAGAGCTTTTGAACTTCTAATTGAAAACCTTTTACACAATAGCTTTCAAAAAACAACATGACACAAAACCCACTAGGTATGTACAAAATTGTTATAGATTTAATGTTTATCAACTATCCTGCCTGAGCACACGTGTTTTAAATATCTATTTAGAAGTGACTTGAAGACAATCTTGCTATACTGTGCAGGAACACAAACTCCGGCAAATCATTCCACATCGTGATGATCCGCTCTATGAATGTAGACGCAAACCGATTGGTTCCCGTAAATGGAAAGTCCACCTGCTATGAATGACGTTTTGCCGCTCGCCAGATTGTCCTATTGTAAAAGCGCGATGGGAATATTTATATACGCCTAAGACATCCCATAAGCCAAAGGATGAGCCTAGTACGCTAATACAGTTCATCTAAATGGGCCTTTAATCTTGCTTAGGTCAAATAAAAAGCCCTTTTGAAGCACGTTGTCATCAACTTGCTTTCATGACATGGTTGAGAAATTGAGAAATATTATATTGAATTTTTTTTTTCAACGTCGAGACATTCTCATTTGCAAAATGGTCGACGAAATGTTCATGCTCTTAGATTGTTGTTGGTTACTAGTAAATTCACACCGACTATAGCGCTTAGTAAGGGTTTAGACAGCCCACGAATTTTAGCTCAAAAATTATCTTAATAACATATTATTATACCTTGTAATACTTTACATTTTATAGACCACTGTCTGATATCAATACATACAACAAAGTCGCCACCCGCTGTCTGTCCCTATGTATGCTTAGATCTTTAATACAACCCAACAGATTTTGATGCGGTCTTCTTTAGTAGATATCTTGAGGAATGTTTGTATAATATATGTAGAAGTATAAGGAAAACGTGAATCTAACAAGAATCTTGTTTACCTTCGAAAACGGTGTCGCATTTCTGCTCCGCACGCGTAGTCTTACTACGTATAGATTCCGCAGCTAGTGGTCGTAGATTACGCGGGTGCTACGAGATAGCTACGCGTGAGTGGCCATGCTTCTTGCACACTTTTGAGACTACTTTGATTGGGTGAGTCTCGAAGGAATTTTTATATTTCTTTTTTTTGTACTTTTTTTTGAAAACTTCTACATAGGATCTAAATCCTCCATGACGCTCGCTGCGGTACAAATCAACACACTATATAACGCATGCAGAGAAACGCTGTTAATAATGTCTGTCAAAACGGCGTTTGCCGGATCAGCTGGTAAGGAAATAAATTTAAAAAAATAAGTGGACATAAACTCTACATTAATTCTAAAAAAAGTAATATTCAAAATTATTGGCTCATAAACAACACAGCACTTAAATGCATCCTTACATTGGCCCCTTTTTGTAACTAGGTACTGGGTTCTAACTAAAAAATCATAATGCAGCTTCTGACTTCACAAGGGGGTGGCAGTCCGTGACAGTCCTTGGATTAATAAAACAGGTTTAAGATGATTAATACGGACCTAGTTTGTCTGTATTTAGATAAATGTCATTCCTTCAAAATACTTCTATAATCCATGAACTGTTAATACATATTAAAAAAACATTTTTTGAATTCATTTTTCATAGTTAAAAGGGGGTATTACGGCGTGATATTAACCAAATATAAGCACATTCAGCTTACGTTCAGTTAGCTCGTGACCACGGCACGTATCACTGTGTCGAAATGTCCAGCAAACAACGAAGATAGGCTGATTGCTTATTTTTTTTAATAAATATACACTTAACGACATTTAATCCCAAAGCGGAGTAGGCTGAGGCACTTGCTAAAGCAAATGACCACGGTTCACCAAGCGTATTTAACCCAACGTGACAGGGGGTGAGCCCATGGCCGTTATAGGGTTCACACACCTTGTGGTGTGCGGGTGTCATCACGATGTTGTCCTTCACCGTACAAGCGTTGCGTGGCGTACATAGGCTCTAAAACAGAGACCAATTGGTACACGTCCAGTAGCCGGACTTGAATCCTCGACCTCCCGGTTACAAGTCAAGTATGCGACCAACTGGACCACAGGTTATTTTTTTAAATAACCATTGGTAATCTAGATTTTGTCCCAAGGTTAATGACTCCATTATACCTAACGCACACAATACGACTCTGAAATCTCTTGAACAGGCCTGTATCATTTCAACGTCGAGACATTCTCATTTGCAAAATGGTCGACGAAATGTTCATGCTCTTAGATTGTTGTTGGTTACTAGTAAATTCACACCGACTATAGCGCTTAGTAAGGGTTTAGACAGCCCACGAATTTTAGCTCAAAAATTATCTTAATAACATATTATTATACCTTGTAATACTTTACATTTTATAGACCACTGTCTGATATCAATACATACAACAAAGTCGCCACCCGCTGTCTGTCCCTATGTATGCTTAGATCTTTAATACAACCCAACAGATTTTGATGCGGTCTTCTTTAGTAGATATCTTGAGGAATGTTTGTATAATATATGTAGAAGTATAAGGAAAACGTGAATCTAACAAGAATCTTGTTTACCTTCGAAAACGGTGTCGCATTTCTGCTCCGCACGCGTAGTCTTACTACGTATAGATTCCGCAGCTAGTGGTCGTAGATTACGCGGGTGCTACGAGATAGCTACGCGTGAGTGGCCATGCTTCTTGCACACTTTTGAGACTACTTTGATTGGGTGAGTCTCGAAGGAATTTTTATATTTCTTTTCTTTGTACTTTTTTTTGAAAACTTCTACATAGGATCTAAATCCTCCATGACGCTCGCTGCGGTACAAATCAACACACTGTATAACGCATGCAGAGAAACGCTGTTAATAATGTATATTGGCAAAACGGCGTTTGCCGGGTCAGCTGGTAAGGAAATAAATTTAAAAAAATAAGTAGACATAAACTCTACATTAATTCTAAAAAAAGTAATATTCAAAATTATTGGCTCATAAACAACACAGCACTTAAATGCATCCTTACATTGGCCCATTTTTGTAACTAGGTAGTACAGGGTTCTAACTAAATAATCATAATGCAGCTTCTGACTTCACAAGGGGGTGGCAGTCCGTGACAGTCCTTGGATTAATAAAACAGGATTAAGATGATTAATACGGACCTAGTTTGTCTGTATTTAAGATAAATTTTAGATAAATGTCATTCCTTCAAATACTTCTATAATCCATGAACTGTTAATACATATAATAAAACATTTTTTGAATTCATTTTTCATAGTTAAAAGGGGGTATTACGGCGTGATATTAACCAAAGATAAGCACATTCAGCTTACGTTCAGTTAGCTCGTGACCACGGCACGTATCACTGTGTCGAATTGTCCAGCAAACAACGAAGATAGGCTGATTGCTTATTTTTTTTTAATAAATATAAATACACTTAACGACATTCAATCCCAAAGCGGAGTCGGCTGAGGCACTTGCTAAAGCAAATGACCACGGTTCACCGAGCGTGTTTAACCCAACGTGACCAGGGGGGTGAGCCCATCGCCGTTATAGGGTTCACACACCTTGTGGTGTGCGGGTTTCATCACGATGTTGTCCTTCACCGTACGAGCGTTGCGTTGCGTACATATGCTCTGAAACAGAGTCCCATTAGTACACGTCCAGTAGCCGGACTTGAATCCTCGACCTCCAGGTTACAAGTCAAGTATCCGACTAACTGGACCGCAGGTTATTTTTTAAACAACCATTGGTAATCTAGATTTTGTCCCAAGGTTAATGACTCCATTATACCTGACGCACCAATCCGACTCTGAAATCTCCTGATCTCTTGAACTGGCCTGTATGTGGGTACAGGGCACGCGCTTTATTTATTTCGACGGCCGTCATGGACTAGTGGTCAGCTGTGGGAGCTGAGGCATTTGTCGTGTGCGTCTGGGTGTTTTATTTATCTATGTATGTATTTAAAATTATCTATGTAATTGTATCAGTCTCTGGCACCCATAGTACAGGGTATCCTAGTTTGGGGTCAGGTGACCGTGTGTAAAAAATGTCCCGGCATATTTATTTATTTATTATTTATTTATTATATTGTTGACATTTTTGTATAAGTTATAACCTATGTCACAATAGAATGCGTATTATCTAGGTACACATTGAAATTTAAACAACTACGGAAAAGGGGAACTAACGGAATGTCCACAAAATTGTACCTATCCAAACGAATGGCGTAGGGTGTCCAGCAGCCAGGGGCGGTACGTCCATAGAAGCAAATAAGCTCTGCATACCCTGGCAAATTGACTAAAACAATTAGCGTAGTTAGGTATCTATAACACATTTAGTCGTCACGTAGGTACTGTAAATTAGGCAATTTATCAATAACAGACTTTCGGTTATTTAAAATGTGCATCGAAAACACAAATTCGTTCTAGACCAATCAAAACACTAATCTCTCATTAATCTATTCTTCCGCGTGTCAGCGAAAACAAATTCGTGCAATGTTGCCTCATCGTTCCATCGATAGGTAACACAAATTTCGCCTCAACCAATCAAAACATAGTATTTAGCGCATCAACGAAAACAAATTCATGGGACGTTGCCGCTTCGTCGCATCGTCTAGCCCGGGGAAGCTGCTAGACCTCAAGCTTCCTATTTTTTCTCTTTCTCTGTATACATCCCTTTCACCTCGGTCTATTAGCGCGGAGCGTTACTATGAAAAATATGGAGAAATTTACGCCACAGCGTAAGCGCAGCTTCTTCCGCATTTTTTCATACATTATTGGAATAATAAGGGCTAGAATGCTATGACAGTGCGTAAATATGTGCGCAGAGAAAGAGTGTATGTGTGAGCGAGCGAGAGAGATGTTGCCGGCCATGTTGACATATTGCAAGCATTGTTTATTTGCAATGGAGCGCATTGTTTTAGGTTATGTACGTTCATTCGCGCCTATTTTAATAATTAAATTAGACAAAAATGGAGACTAAGGTGTGAAAGTGATGTGTATAAAAGTGTTTATTTACAAATGTGGGTCGATTCTCTGAACTAAATATGGGTGAAAAGTGCAGAGTCGCGGACGAATTTCGCCGGGATTGTTTTTATTTGAACTTGGAGCAAACACAAGGTATTATGAGTTAGTTTATTGTTTTTTTAGTGTATTTACTTAGTTAGGCAGACTAAGGTATTTAGTGCTTTGGGAAGAGGAAGGCATCCACATTCCACAACGATCTTTTCAGTTCTGTTTCTGGCATACAGCGCCTGAATCAGCTGCTTAGCAAAATTTTGGGAAGTAACGTAATTAGATATTAATTTTGCTAAACTAGTGATTGATGTTGTGATCTTCTATTGAAATATTTTGTATTCTGGCACAAAATTGGTACCTACTTAATGTTATTTTAGTGTCGTATGTACCTACTCATAGGAGACAGCTTACCCTGATGAAAATTTCACGGCACGCCACTGCCAGCAGCCCATAATAATCGAATGTAATCGCATGCATGTCATGTCTGACCCTTTTGTAAAGCAAAATTCACATTAACTTGATTAAGTACAAAACTAACTTTGAATCAATTTTGCATCAGGCACGTGAAAGCACTAACATATTAAGTACTATTTTGACTTGATAACGTTTAATAACTCGATACTACGGGCTGCATGCACGAAAAAGATGACATCATTGTCCCGTTCCACAAGCGAGTGTACCTACTACTACTAATACTGCCATGTTTGACGTTGTCACGTCAGACTACCGTCTTTACAGAAAACATTTTTAGGTGTAAATACTTATTTCAATAAATAATTAACCCACTGAAAAAAGTGACTTTATTTTTTTCAATTTGGGGCCACCTCAGAGCTATAACTGGACTACTCTGTTAAAAGTTACGCGTGGTCTTAAATAATAAATAATTACGCTTCAACTTTACAACCTCCTCTTTTTTCCATTAGTTAAAATGTCATAATCGTTTACTATCTACTCCGAATTATCACCTGTCAAAATTAACACTGGAGATACTGATTTGCTACGACGAACCAAATCGTTAATCGAATTAATAAACTCCCACTCCTAGCACATGCTGAATCAAACCCCTTTTTGCATTTTCCACGTCTTATCCGACAATGTAAAAAAAAGCTAATTTGACAGATAACCTCACTTTCAATGGTTCATATGGGTTAAGGGTACGAAGCGCCATCTACATCCAGCTTCGCGTTTTCTTCCCTATTGGAGAGGCCTATGTCCAGCAGTGGACAATTATGGGATGATGATGTTTATGTTGTTTTTTGTAATTGATCGAGACAATCATTTTAAGTGATGATCCAATATCAGATGTAGTAATTGACTATTTACCGCAATCACAACACTTATCATCAAATTATTTTGATTACCTTGTCAAATTAATTACTCTTCAAGAAGACCGGGATGAGAGGTCAGAGGACTATGATAAGTGCCAGTCCAATTTAAATCATAGCTTAACCCTTTCGTGCATACATCCAGCCCGTCGACTTCTATTGTCTTAATTTGAATGTCCAAGAATGTGTTAAATACGTTGTTGCAGCTTTAGATAAATATATAGTTACCATGTAGAATCAAGTGACGTGAGCTAGCGTTCTATGTGTTTTGAAATATGGTAAAGGTCATGTTAAAACGGTTGTCTCGAACAAGTACACAACAGTACAATGTAGAATGAAATTAGATCCGCAACTGACCCCTAAATCGGAGCAGTCGTTCATCGGAGCGTGTGATGGAAATTGTGTTTTGCAAAGAGGGTTCAGTAGCCTACGTCGATATCCCTCGCCGATATGTTGTTATTCTGTTTGCTTAAATCGACGTCACACAAGAACCTACATTGCGTTCATTGTGTGCAGATACTTGTACAAATTGTTTGTTATGATAAAATAAGCAGAGATCAAAAACATGGGGTTCATAGATTCTGATATGACGTATGGGAACGTGTCTTCGAAGATACTGGGAAACGAAAAGATGCAACTCTCTTCTATTCTGTGGTCGTTTGTTTTCGGCAGCTGACTCATGCTTTTCTTGACTTTTTTTAAAGAAAACTCCTCATTGGATATTGTTAAATTGTACGATTTTTCTTTAACCGTACTTTCTAAATTATTATCATCATCATAATATCAGCCCACTGAGATCCACAACTAGACATTAGGCCTCCCACAAGAGGCACCACATCGGTCGATCTTGCTTTCAGAAAATTTGAGCCTGCCGTCTTTATCAGGTCATCGTACATCTCGTCCAATAAAGAAAAGCCTAATGGAGATTTCTTATGACGGGTAAACCTTAGCAAACAAAACAAAACAGTTTTGTACCGATTTTCTCTCTCGTAGAAAAGATAACAAAAAGTTTTGCTCCATGGCAACTTGCCTTTAATGCCTTTGCCGCTTTTCAAGGAGACATTTAAAGTACTGACACCACTGACACACATGACAGCTACATTCTCCCCCCCCCTCCCACACCCGCTCACAACCTCCTCTCAACCCGCATGTTTTTATTTTGTTGATTCGTTCGTCGCAACCCAAACATTACAATTTTAAGAGATATCATAGGTTTTGTGTTGTGTAGTGGTCATTTTAGCAATGCAATCTATGAACTATTAAATATCCTATAAAATACACTGAGAAAATGGGCAGTAAAGCATTGGATACTTTCTGTTTTTGCTATAAACAAATCACTGTTGATGAAGTAGCTTTAGAAGGTTTGGACGGTATAACGATCGAACTTCTTTGGAAGTACATAGAGAAGAGATTATCTAGACAAATAAACAAGAAGTTTAAGGATAGAATATGGAGCTTTATTCTGACCTGTAAAGATATAACGTTTTATAACCTGCCAGAACCAAAGGTTAATTACGAATTAATTGACAGGTATTCACTTGTGAATGAAACTAGTGGAACTTTAATGGATCCAGTACGTATACACCTTGCATATTTAAAATATATTCTTTATATACTTTCTGTCCTATATGCAATAGGTTTCAGTGCTACCATTATTTTTGTTTAAAACTTTCCATAGTATTAATAAAATTTGAACAGTACACTATCAGTGTACCACCACACTGATAGTGAAGGCCTGAAAAACAGGAGGCCAAGTCTATGACTTTACGATATTCCACATGGCAGACTCACACTAGTCATAATGGCTGAAAATGGTGTTGTACGGTTGTGAAATTGCTATAGTACCTTAGTTAATACATAATAGTTTGCAGCTACTACATAAACACTAGCAAATTAGCTACAGTGGTCCTATGGTATTGTTGTGGTGACAGAATCAACTATTTATACTTGTCACATCTGTAAAAAGTTTTACAGAATATCAAAAGTTGATGCTACTGTCACATCATAGAGTTACAGATTACGAATATAACCTGCCTGTGGCTGTCGTTTTGCTATCATGAGACTATGACTTGTCTACGGAACTTAAGTGAGTAGAGACTATGAAATGTGTAATTTTTCACTATGGAGAAGCGGCAACAATACACTAGACACTGTTGATTTCTTATAGACTTAGTCCCCTGGGCAAATGTAAGTCTGCTGACAAACGGACAAACTGGGTTAAGTTAACCCTTTAGCACCCGGGGATTGAAAAGTTATTTTTAACTCTATTACTTAGTAATAAAAGTCAAAACGAAGTAAAGAGTAATTATGCATCTGGGCGTTAATGGGTTAAGTCAACTAGTTAGTCATCATTTTAACTTTTGTTTTATCAATACAGCATTTTTACGCCAAGACACAGTAGCACAACAAGACTTTATAGTAATAAAGTCTTGTTTTGATGGTTAATGTTCAATACAATACAAGAAAGAAAACACCTAAAGCTGTCCAAGAAAGAGAAATCACAGGAGTGGCAATAAATCACATTAATAATCACACTTGCACACCAAAATATTCTTGTAGAACTGTGTAGTGATAAATTATTTCTATAGGTAAAACATTCTCACAGTATCCATTCATTTTCTGTTCCTTGTTATTTACAACTGTATAGTGTTTATTCTAGTGGATTATGCCAAAACATTTATTAAAATAAACCTAAATCTTTTATCCACAGACAGATTATTTAGATGGACCATATGTATATTCCCCAGTTGAAAATGAGAATGGTTCCTGTGAGCATTACAACACAAGAGTCAACATTTCTAAAGATGCCGACGATGTTCTTACATATGAGAAAGCAATAGAAACGTTTGGGAACAGATTTGTTCTTGTAGCATCACAAGAAGCACGATGGAATGCTCTGGCTCCACATTCACCAATACATCTTGTGAAAACACTAATTCCACAACAGTATTGTTTACTTGAACTTGTTGGTAAAGGAAGACACAATGTAAGTATTGTTTTATTTTTTACTAGCTGACCTGGCACACCAAGGTCTGAACACTATACCACCGGGTCAGCATGTCTGCCTCTATTCCTTAAGGTTGTGTGGGTTCGATTCCCACCACTGACAGGTACTTAGGTTCTATTGTGAAAACCAAAACATTCTTAATGTTTTACTGATCGAAGTTGGTTCTTCTTTCTTTAAATTTATACTAATACATCTGTGCCTACCCTCTGGGAAAAGGGCATAACTTAGTGTTTGTATGTATGATATTAATTCATAGTGGCGAGTTACACTGCCTATTTATCACTAGGTGGCACATCATGGTGCTGGTAACATATTGAGTGCCAACTCCCAGATTTATTTCAGCTGGGATTATCCCACTGCAGCAGGTCTAGCATGCTTGTCACAATAGACATGACATAGAATAACTACGCACTCTGATTGGCTATTATGTCAGGCTATGTGCGACTAAGCTTGCTTCCACAAATCACTGTGCTAAGCGGGCTGATCTGCTGGAAAAACCTCCCCTTTTCCTCCGCCTTGCATCGCACCCTTGAGTGGTCTCCCAACAGGGCAGTTGGAACATTTCAAATAAAACCATTATGTATAGAAAAAAAAACTTTTCATATTATGTTATATTTTCAGGGTCAAGCTACTTGCGGCAAGTCCAACATAACGAAGATATTCAGTGACCCGAAACTCTTATTCTACTACAGAAAGTTTATACAAGAACAAGAAATTATTAAGACAACAAGTGTTAGCCTTGTAAATGGTCAGAAGTACATTGTGTTAAAACTCAAACGATTTCACAGACCGAAATTCGACAATATACCATCATCGGGTCCAATCCCCGACGTGGTGAATTACCTGAAAAGTAAACCGGGTGTGACAGCAACGCAGGATGAATTAGTTAATAATAAAATTGTTGACCAAACTTATGCTAGAAGATTGCGAAAGTTTGTGTCAATATTGAAAACGGTAAGTGATTACCTTGCTACTTAGTTAAGTCCTAGCATATTAGGGCCTTGCATATGTTTTATGCTAGCTGTACCGCGCGGTGTTAAACGCGTTTTTTTTTTCTTTCCTTTGGAAATTTCGGGATAAAAGACAGCCGGGGGTAACATATACTCAGGGATAATGTAGCATTCGAATGTTGAAGGAATTATCGAAATCCGTCCTTTACTTTATTTATTACAAATATAGTATAGATATAGATTTGCAAGGTTTCTAAATAATTCGTATATTTAAAATATGCAGGTAATTAACACACAGAATTCCGATCACGGTGATAGGGCTGCTATTCTTGCGTCTGCAGAGGTAGACTTTTAGGGGTCCCCCAAGGCTCCTAGTAGCGGATAAATTAGCAATACAATGGTGAAAAAAATATCGTAATCCGTCCAGTAGTTGTTGAGTTTCTTTAACGGGACCAAATACTGGTAACGTCGCCGCGGTATTTTCTTTTTCTTAACCTATGGTGTCCCACTGCTGGGTAAAGCGCTCCTCAACGATTTTCCACTGCTCACGGTCCCCTGCTAGGTTCCTCCGATCACTTTTGAACGCGTGAAGGTGGTCTCGCCATCTCCTTGCCGGTCTGCCCCTACGACGCATGCGGTGGCGACCTTCGACCACACCTGTCTGATGGTAGACAGCAGATATGGGATCTAGTTAAAGCATAATCTAACTTCCTTCTGGTATACACGAGTATTTTTTTAATAATAGCAATCGTTGAGCATATCATATTATTTAATTATAAACACTTGGTGAACCATACATATTTTTTTTGCAAGTGCAAAGCAAAAAGCAAAATTTACACATTTTGCTTTGCACTTGCTAAAAAAATGTGTTATTTTTACTAGCAAAAAAACGTAGAAGTTTCTCAAGTCTTGTTTTTTTTTGTATTGATAAATCTATTTTTATTGTAAAGGGCACCCCGAAGGTTGGTCCATATGTATAAATATGAAAAAAAAAACATTTTCTTTTCAATTTTGTTTTCGGTTTCATTTTTTTTTGCTAAACAATTTTACTTGTTATTTTTTTTTAGGAGGTGTTACAACGTGAAGATTTTGCCCGCTGTAAATTGTATGGAGAGAAAGTGCCAAAAACCATAAGAACAATACAATTGTTAGTGGAAAGTGACAATGAGGAAGAGGATGAGGATAAAAAAATATATTTTGAAGAAGGTCCAAAGTCTTGTTATAAAGTTGGTATATCTTTGGCGAGACAAGCTTACCAACTGTTCGTTAAGGCTGGAAGCAAAGGCCTAACCATGAAAGATATAAACTACCTATTGGGAGTTGATGTCTACACTTCAAGACATCTTTGTAAATTGCTATCCGCAAAGTATTTGATACGACAGTTTTATGAGGAAAAGGGAAGGCAAAAGAGAATACGGTAATGGTTATTTGAATACCTTATTCTACAGGGTGATTCCCTATTTGTTACCCAAATGTGGAGGTATAGAATATTATAATTTCGACATGTTAATATACCCCTATCCAACGAAGACGAGACAGTACTCTGATTTCTAATTTCTTTGCATTAAATAAATAAATATTGTGCAACAATACACACAATTTCCGTGTTAAGTAGCTAGTAGCTAAATTACCTGTGTTTTGGAATTCAGACAACGAAATATACTTATATGCAGTAGCGTGCACATCATATAGGCAAAAAGACACTGCCTACCTAAGTATTTTGGTTACCCGACCTCGTAATAGAGTTAGTGCTAGATACTTTTTTGTTGTACTCACGACATAGGCTAACGAAGGCCCTGTGTTTTGTGGGTGAGTAGAGGTAGGTAGGTATCTATATTTCGTAAAGACAGGTTATCTATAAATAGGTGTCAATCCTTGGGGATTACTGCCTACCTTGTCATACAATCCAGTGCACGTCCACTGCATATATGTATGAATAAAAAAATAACATCAGTAAACATTTTTTGCAACAGTAGACTTCAAAATCATTCAAAATATCGTAAGTATTATTTTTGAACTCGTATCATACAATGGTTGATAACACCTGGAATGTCACGTTGACATTGACAGTAATAATGGAGAGTGAGACATTGTGATTGGTACTTTTTGTGGCAGTGTATTAGAAATTAGGGTATAGACGTAAACTTACCTACTTTTTTAAAATATGATAAGGGTATTCCAGACACATTTAGATAGCAAATATATGGTGTAAATACATGTTATAATATTATAATACCTAATACCTACCTGTCATAGACGTTAGAAAGCGAAACTCAAAAGTATTACAAAATGAATGCAAACAAAATTTATATAAAACTAAGTACAAATATTGGCAGAGTCGTGGACAGTAAGACTGCTGCACTAACATCTTCTTTTTTAAGTAAAATAATGATATTTTCTTTAAAAAAAAACCATTATACTAACACAGTTTTTAAAGTTTAACCAGTTTTTACCACGGCACATGTAACTGTGTCTAAACGTCGAAGAAACAACGAACGTAATCTGAATGCTTATCTCTAGTTAATTTTCCGTCGTTATACCCGGTATAAACTTTTAATAAAAACATGATTTTCGCTAGACTTAAACCACACTTAATTTACAGATTTACAGCAGTAGTTGCAAATGCACCAAATCTAAAGGCTTTTAAAGATGAAAGTGGTATGCTTGAGGAAATGCTGAAGCTTCGACAATTTAAAGAGAGTCTCATTAAGGATAAATTAGAAGAAAGTAATGAAACACCAGGACAGAAACGTAAATTAGACGACCCATCGAATCCAGATGAAGCACCGTCGAAAAAGCCTAACACTTCAACAGATGGGGAACCTCTATCTGATATGCTGAATTATATCAGTGAAGAGAAATGTACAGCAACCGAAAGTTTTGAAAATCTAATGAACATGAAAAAGCTCACAATGCGCCAGTTAAAACTTGCAAACGCAATCATAAAAGTGACCAGAGACAACGAGGCTATCACAACGTTTTTCCAACTGTCCAAATTGGCCACGGAAGAAGCGAATGTACTGCCAATGGAGAGGAAGTCGTTCAAGAAAATAGTCCACATGCTTTACCTCGATGGTCATCTGAAGATATGGTCGATGCGTTGGCCTGGACGCGATAATGATGTCCTTATCATATGTGCCCCACACATCACTATCGATCATCCGATTATGAGAAAAAAATATGAGCAAACTTTTCTAACGACTCATATAGTTATGAATAAACCAAAGAGTATCCCTAAACCTGTCCTTGCTAACACAACCGAGAAACTTCCAATATACTCCTACCAGAAGTATATGCGAGCGCAGAAACTGCACGACTTTCTATTTAAATGCTGCTACGGTCCAGATAGAGTGGACACTGGTCGTCCTGAAGGGTTTGGGGTGCTCCTCGAGATGATCCCACATATGACCGTGGAGTTGGCTCTGGGCCATGTCACATGGGTGTCCGCTGCCTACATACAGAAATTGAACGTTACCAAAGAATTAGCGTCGAAGAAGCTAAATGAATGTCCATCAGAGGTTTACAAGACTATAATACAGATTAGAAACTTACAGGGCGGCCTTAAAAACAACCTCACTCTTTTGGCTGCTTTAGGACTGGTTCAGTTGTGCTCTCACCAGAAGATGTTGCTGGAACCCAACAATCTTCTGTCAGCTCACGTTTTCTACGTAAATCGCAGGGCGACAATTATAGACACGATCGGAGTTTGGCCGCGCGAAGAGGCCAACCAGCAGGAATTGGAAAGATCTTTCAACTTCAATACAACAGAGGACGTCGCACAATTCTGGAACACAGTGCAGCATATAGCACTGAGCACAAAAATTAAATTCAGACGTGAGAAACCGCAAAGAGTCGTGTACCCAACAGTGCCGGTGCGGTACCAGGACGAGGTGTACAAGCACGACACGGGTGTGCGCATCGGAGACGGCAACGGACCCTGCGGCTACGATTCGTGCTTCTACACAATGTTCGTGCATAGATATTGGAAATCACAAACCCTGTTCTACGACGCCTTAAACATCAGGAATACTGTGGCAAAGCCTGTGAACAACATAATACCGAGAAAAGACAAAACTGGCGCACGCAAAAAACGTGTAAAGAAACAGCAAAATCCTCCACCTAAACGTGTTTACTTTGAAAAAGTTAAAAACATGAAAACACGCTCGAAGACAATATTTCCTATAAAGTACAGCGTGGAAGACGACGATCTGTTCATGATGTGCGACGTGGTGGTGTCCATCATGAGCCCGTCGCTGCAGCCCGGCTGCTTGCAGATCAAGAATGACATCGCCGCATGCGCACTTAGAACTAAACACCCCGAAATTACTGTAACAATGGTCCACAAGAGGTTTTTGTCCCTAGTACTCATGAACAAACACACGAAATACATGCAAAAAAAGGACTCGCTGTTACTCGAAATGAAACGTCGGCCCCGTCTCACGGAGAAGTACGACGGCCTCCTACGTAAGCTTAGGCAAAAGTACATGTTTAATATGAGAAAATATCTAGCGGAATCTAAAACGCCAGCGTTCGAATTACTGTGGATCGTGTACCAAGTGTATAAAAGCGAGAGTTATAACATTCATAGACCATGCATCGCCGGCACCATTGAGGACTTCCATAAAAAATACAATGTTTTACCTGTCACCATAGAGAAGTCCTTTAAATTATACCGCATGCAACCCACAGACGACATAGTTACGGAAACAGCGAAGGAAAGTATCATGATGGCAATGAATCATATGCACTCGTTGAAATACGAGGTGGAAACATCAAAAAAAGCTTACCTCTTCCTTTCACAATACGAAGAACCGAATCTAAGAAAAGCACTGGAAAAGTTGCGGCGTGCCACAACAGTTGTCACCAAAGACAAGACACTATGGTCCCATTTCTCCAAATACACCATACAAGATTTATTGACATCCCTGTCTTATAACACCGCTATGGCGTCGTTCAGACTAGCCAAATTATACTTGAAACGTTTCGAAGGAAAACTCAATACGGAATTCTCTGACAACGTAGCTAACGCGTTGAAAAACGAGATACCGGAAATACCTAACGGGAATCCGGAATTGAACTGTGTTATACTAGAGGCGATGTCGACAGGCGCAGTGCAATTGAAAATTGTCACGCCTCTGTCTATGAATATGAAAAATGTCAAGGAGGATTACAACGATATTGACATAGACAACGCGAAGAAATTTAAAGTGGGTACGACCGGATGCAAGATGAATACCAATTCCAGAATGATACAATTCCCCATTGTAGACTATGAAGAGGCTTATCGGAAATTTGAAAGGTATGTTTAAAAGAAATGCATTTTCGTTTATATGTACAAGCAGATAATAAAAAATTTACTTATTTACAGTGTTAGCCAATAATTATACACTCACGCCTCTTAGTCACAAACGATGTACCTACAATTCTGGTTTTACCACCTACCTATTTAGGTGTTACGTACCTACCTATTACATACATACATACACTTCACGCCTGTCTCCCAGAGGGGTAGGCACCTACCTTAATGTACGGGAGTGAAAGTTGGGTATGGCAGAAGAAGCATAAAAGTAAAGTCAATGCCGTAGAAATGCGGTCATTGCGGAGCACCTACCTATTTAGGGGGGTAAATTGCTAACTATATAAATAAACAATTTAAGATCAAGCAAGATTAGTAATACATTACATTAATGGAGAAACTACTTGTTCCAGGTCGGCAATCGTCGAGAAGGTAGAAGACATCGATATTGATGGTGATTGTGTTCTGAAACTTTTGGACGAAAGCCGAGAGCATGGATCAACATTTGAAACGTTAAAAGTAAGTTTTATGAATCCTGTAAGGTACGTCAGTTCTTCATAAAGATTGTAACAATCTGTATATCACACTTTTTTCGTTTTTTACTATGGTTTCTTGGGGATTTTTTTTTAGTATCATGGAGTGAGTGACTTTCTCGAGTACCGCCAATGTGTCCTATAAATATCGTCCGGCAACACTGACCGGAAGATATTTATAGCACATAGACACTGCTGATTGCTCGTGACATTTCTGGCAATACTGAAAAATTGCAATTTTCTGGGCCCTTGTTTTCGTGTATAATATTAGGATATTCATAGATGGCGCTAACTGAGGAACTCGTTGTTTATCTTTTAACTGAGTGCAGGGGCTTTTATCCTTTCTGCCATTAGTCAAGTCTATGCCAGGGTCAAAGTCTGTCGTCAAATTGGTCAAATGCACTTCTTTTTATGTACACAAAAAGGTTGACGATACATGTCTCGGCTCTAATTTTAATTTCCACGGCTTACAGATGTTTACATAAAAAAGTCAAATGCAAAGAGCCACCTCAAAATACTTGCCAGTATATAAAATAAAACGTTCGTGAAATATTTTCAGGCCATTAGCGGCATGGGCTTTGTGGAGCTACACGAGAAGTTGTTTCACTTAGAAGAGAAGAATATTGTGAAGCGTGTCGGCTACGAGGACAACCGCATAGTCCTCACTAAATACACTGATCCTTGGACCGTTGAAATTCAGGGTGTACGCATCATCCCCTACTCTTGGATGTCAGTTGATCTATACCAAGACAAATCACGCCTCTTTAAATGGTG